>JAZHYW010018424.1:0-16701 GCA_037355805.1 Ixodes ricinus
ATGTCGAATGTCTCCCATATTTTTATGGGTTCCAAAGCTAAACTTTCTTCTGATAGATCTCTGAAAAGAGTTCGCACCGAAGCCACAGTTCCTCTTAAGACTACTGATAATACTCAAGCCTTCCCAAAGTTCTTAATAATGCACTGCGAATACGAACTACCACTTGGAAAGCTCTCCCATTCCTTGTTGCAAAAACCATGGAATCATCTGTTGGAAAATCTTACAAAGCAAAGAAGCTCCACTCTGGAGACCTCCTGGTCGAGGTTGAAACAGAGCTACAAAGTAAAGCCCTCCTCGGACTTACTAGTATAGCTGATCAGAAAGTCACAGTAACGCCACACCGATCTCTCAACACCATTCGAGGTGTGTTCTCCGAAGATGATCTGTTGGAAAGTACTGAGGATGAGATCCTAGAAGGACTCAGGAATCAGGGTATGATTGCAGTGAGGCGTATTACTTTTCGTCGAGATGATCAAGAGAAGCCTTGAAGCACCTCGTGCTTACATTTAACTCCACGACTCTCCAACAGGCGGTCAAGGCGGGCTATCTCAACTGCAAGGTTCGACCGTTTATCCCCAATCCGAGACGTTGCTTTAGCTGCCAGCGTTTTGGACATGGGGCAGCCACTTGCAGGGGACGGACAACCTGCGGAAAATGTTCAAGCAATGATCACCCTACTGACAACTGTGCAAGTGATTTCTCCAAATGCGTGAACTGTTCAGGTGCTCACCCTGCATACTCCCGCTCATGCCTTAAATTTAAAGAAGAAAAGAAATACTAACACTGAAAACCAAAGAAAATCTGACCTACTTTGAAGCTCGAAAAAGCCTCTCATTCCTACAGAGAGGCACCTACGCCGCTGCGGTCAGCAAGGGGGCTGCACCGACAACGGCTTCGGTGGGGACACAGGTCTGCCTTTTAGACCTTTCTGCCCCGCGCAAACCCTAAGCCCCCAAAGTCTCACCTGGAGTCCCTCAAGAACAGAGGGATTAAACTCAGACCGTATCCTCAAAGGCGAAGGCCCCGCGCCGTCTGCCTGCACGTCCTCGTGAGAAAACTGTGATGGCAGAGTCACAGTGCCTTGAGGGGCGCCCTTCATCTTCCTCGCATCGCGAGGTTGAGGCAATGGATGTCTCCAGCAGTCCGCCGGAGCCTCCACCGGCCCCGAAGGGTGAAAAAATCTCGTCTAGAGTTGAGAACCCAAAGAAAACGACTAAAGCGACAGGTTCAGAAGCTGGCACATAGCAAGTGCTTAGTTGTGGATGCTGTTTCAACTCTCCCAAAAATGTTTCTTAACACTCCATACATCTCACAGCATCACGGTTCTTTGTCGCTCACCTGCATTACCTCACTCACTCTTAGGGATCAGTTGAGACAGAGGAATAACGGCGACTTCCTCGCCAGTGGCTTTGGCCCAAAGTCTCGACCCCCTTTGAGGTCAGAGGGGGCAGCTCCACAAGGATCAGCCAGAGGACTATTGGCGACTCCCTCGCCTGGGGCACTGCCTTTATTTGTTTTTCCCCGAAGGTTTGGTCGGAACTGCCCTCCTGTTGACATCCACACCCATTCATGTCCTCTTTTCGTTTTTTATTGAATTCGTTTTTAGATGTTTTCTTAGAACCCTAGTTTGTGAGTGGTGCACTACAGCTTTAGCTGCTCATGCGCTAGAGCTACGAACTCGAGGTCTTGAGTTTCAAACTTGTTACCGACAATGAGTCTTATTCAGTGGAACTGCCGAGGTCTCCTGCAAAATTATGACGATGTTTGCTCCCTTTATGAGGAATATCGTCCACTGGCAATGTGTCTCTAGGAAACTCACCTGAAGGGGAGTCAGTCAAGCGTTTTTAGGCACTTTCATTTGTTCCGCAAGGATAGAGATCACCCGTCTCATTCTTCTGGCGGCGTGGCCATAGTAGTGCAAAATTCAGCTGCATGTGTTGAGGTTCCCGTGCACACCGCCTTGGAAGCAGTGGCTGTTCGCATTCTGTCAGACCGCCTTATAACCCTTTGTTCAATTTAAAGTCCCCCAAACCTTCATTTAAGGTTTGAAGACCTTGAGTCACTCATTGCTCAACTCCCCCATCCATTCATTATTCTTGGCGATTTTAATGCACACAATCCTTTATGGGGCAGTACTAGACGCGATACTCGTGGAGCGATTGTCGAACGGTTTATTTTGTCTACCAATTTGTGTATGTGTAACGAAAAGGAACCTACATATTTTAGTGCACCCACAAACTCATTTACATCAATAGACCTCTCTATAAGTGAACCTGTTTTATTTTTACTGTTTTCATGGCAGGTTACAGATAATCCTTTAGGCAGTGACCACATGCCGACTGTTTTAAGACGGAATAACCCAGGTTTGACCCTCCCTAGCCGAACTCCCCGCTAGAAATTTGAAAAGGCAAACTTGTCAGAATTCAGCGAATTCTCACTTCTCGCATGCACATCTCTTAACCAGCTTTCAATTGATGTAGTGAACGAATACTTAACGAATTGTATCCTTCAGGCAGCCATAGTGGCAATCCCCATGACCTCGGGTCGCCTCCCACGCCGTCCCAAACCTTGGTGGAATGAAGTATGCTCAGTATCACGAAAAAAATCAGAACAAGGCATGGAGCATATTTCGACGGTATCCGACATCGTGCAATCGTCTTCACTTTAAGCAAATGAAGGCCCGTGCACGGTACATTCGCCGGCAATCGAAAAGAACAAGTTTCCACGGGTATGCAACATCAATAAACAGCCACACATCCCCAAAAGAGGTCTGGCACCGAATTAACAAAATCAAGGGATCCTATCGTGCTTTCACCATCCCCCGGTTGTCCTGCATCGGAACCTGTCGAGAAAGTCTAGAGGAACAAGCCGATATTTTCGGGGAAAATTTCGAGTTTGTTTCAAGTTCCAGGCACTCTCCACCATCATTTCTTCGGCTAAAACAGCAGAATGAAGCGAGGACCATAAAGGCACCTGGTGGTGCACGGGAGCCGTATAATAGATCCTTCACTCTTATTGAACTAAAGATGGTCCTTCATAGCGTCAAACCCTCGGCAACTGGTCCTGACGGTATCCACTACTTCATGTTGAATCATCTCCATCCATCTACACTTGATCTTGTTTTATACCTCTTCAACAAAATATGGGAGGAGGGACGTTTTCCATCAGCATGAAGAACGGCTACAATTATCCCTCTACTTAAACCAGGAAAGAACTCAGATGCTGCTACTAGTTACAGGCCAATAGCATTGACGAGCTGTTTGTGTAAAACTTTCGAAAAAATGATTAATAGACGACTCATGCAGCACTTGGAAAAACATTGCATTCTGGATAAATACCAGTGCGGTTTCCGCTCGTCCCGCTCGACGCAGGATCAATTGGTTCGATTGGAGACAACTGTCCGAGAGGCTTTTGTCAATAGACAGTACTGCCTCTCTGTGTTTTTCGATCTCGAGAAAGCATACGATACTGCCTGGCGGTATGGAATTTTGAGGGACTTGATTGACATTGGTATCCAGGGCCGCATGTTCCATGCCATTGAGAGCTATTTAGGTAGACGCACCTTCTGAGTAAGGCTGGGGTGTGTACACTCACGATGGTTTGCACAGGAAAACGGTGTTCCACAGGGCGGTGTCCTAAGTGTTACTCTGTTTGCTATAAAAATGAATTCTATCGCGCGTGTCATACCACCATCAGTCAACTATTCCCCGTATGTAGATGACCACCAGATCGCTGTTTCCTCATGTAACCTTTCAATCTGCAAACGGCGTGTTCAACTGACTATTAATAATGTGACAAGGTGGGCTGACAATAGCGGATATAAGTTCTCCACGAAGAAGACTGCTTGTGTTTGTTTTTCACGAAAACGTGGTGTGATGCCGACGCCTTCGTTGACCATATACAGTGCACCAGTTCAGATAAAAACGGAGTATAAGCTTCTAGGGCTTATATTCGACTCCAAGCTCTCTTTCAGCCAGCATATGAAAACGCTAAAACAAAAATGCCATAAATCCCTAATATTCTGAGAGTGCTCTCCCACATGACTTGGGGTTCCGATCGACTGTGCCTTCTAAGAATCTATAGGTCGATTGTGCGGTCACGCCTAGATTATGGATGCTCGGTGTATGGATCAGCGAGTGCTTCAACACTGAAAAAGTTGGATCCAATCCATCATGCAGGGATCTGACTTGCCACCGGTGCGTTTCGTACGTCCCCTGTGATGAGCCTCTATGCTGAAGCTAATGAAATGTCTTTAGAGAAAAGGCGAGATGTCCTAGGTCTAATGTATTCCTTTAGGATACGGTTTGTATTACAACATTCGTGTCGGGAACTAGTTGAGGGAATACGTTTTGAACGAACCTTCCAAAGTAAGCCCACTGTTAAGCCTCCTTTTCATAGCGGAACAAGACCGCGGCTGTTTCAGCTAGCCTTCAGATGAACCCACCTGCTGCTCAGCTTTTGGGAACAGTGGCACCATGGGAGCATAGTCTGCTCATCACAGACTTGTCACTCACTGAGTACACTAAAAAATACCCCCCCCCCCAAAAAAAAAAAATCAGAAAGCAGGAATTTTTTTAGCTAGGAAACACATATAAAGACTACACCCGCTTTTATACTGATGGCACAAAAACCGACTCCTGTGTTGGCTGTTCCGTGATTGGACCATCACTTAAATGTGTGCGGAGGATTTATTCGAGTGCAACTACCTTGACCGCCGAGTTATATGGTTTACTATTGGCCACAGACTATATTATAAAAAATAGGCATCTATACTCTGTAGTTTACACTGATTCACTTAGTGCTCTGAGAGCACTCAGATCCCTTGAGATAATCTTAGGGATTGACTTCCAATTGAATGCAGGGCTCACAGCGGCTGCTGGGCGTTTTTCAGATGCCGCAGCCAGCTCCAGTGCCCCTGTTGACTGGCATCGATGACACATCCATCGAACACGCTGCTGCTTCGCAGGTGAGCCTTTACGTCGGTTCTTAAGCCTGGCTGAGATGTTAGCGAGCTTCCCTGTCTAAAACCTAAGCATTTGCAGGGTGTTTCAGGTGTTTGTATGAATGACTTCATTCAAGTGCGTCTGAACATAAATGGGGCTGGTCTTGTTCATGTAATTTAAGGGAATAACTTCCAATTGAATGCAGGGCTCACAGCGACTGCTAGGCGTCTTTCAGATGCCGCCGCCAACTCCAGTACCCCTGTTGACTTGCATCGATGACACAGCCATCGAAGGCGCTGCTGCTCTGCAGGTGAGCCTTTGCATTGGTTCTAAGCATTTGCAGGATGTTTCTGAAGGTGTTTGTAAGAATGACTGCATTCAAGTGCCTCTGAACATAAATGGAGCTGGCCTTGTTCATGTAATTTTAGGGATTAACTTCCAATTGAATGCAGGGCTCACAGCGGCTGCTGGGCGTCTTTCAGATGCCGCAGCCAGCTCCAGTGCCGCTGTTGACTGGCACCGATGACACATCCATCGAAGACGCTGCTGCTTCACAGGTGAGCCTTTGCGTCCGTTCTTAAGCCTGGCTGAGATGTTAGCGTGCTTCCCCGTCTCAAAACCGAAGCATTTGAAGGGTGTTTCTGAAGGCGTTTGTAAGAAAGACTGTATTCATGTAACTCTGAACATTAATGGGGCTGGCGTTGTTTATGTAATTTTGGGAATAACTTCTAATTGAGTGCAGGGATCACAGCGACTGCTAGGCGTCTTTCAGATGCCTGCAGCCAACTCCAGTCCCCTGTTGACTGGCATCAATGACAGATCCATCGAAGATGCTGCTGCTTCTCAGGTGAGCCTTCGCGTCGGTTCTTAAGCCTGGCTGACATGTTAGCGGGCTTCCTTGTCTCCAAACCTAAGCATTTGCAGAGTGTTTCTGAAGGTGTTTGTCAAGAATGACGTGTCATTCATAGTAGCCTCTGAGAGCATTAGAATGGGGCTGGCGTTGTTTATGTAATTTTAGGGAATAACTTCTAATTGAATGCAGGGCTCACAGCGACTGCTGGGCGTCTTTCAGATGCCGCAGCCAACTTCAGTGCCCCTGTTGACTGGCATCGATGACACATCCATCGAAGACGCTGCTGCTTCGTAGATGAGCATTTGCGTCGGTGTTTAAGCCTGGCTGAGATGTTAGCGAGCTTCCCTGTCTCAAAACATGAGCATTTGCAGGAGGTTTCTGAAGGCGTATTTAAGAATGTCTTCATTCAAGTGCGCTCTAAGCATAAATGGGGCAGGCCTTGTTCATGTAATTTTAGAGAATACCTTCAAAATGAATGCAGGGCTTACAGCGACTGCTGGGCGTCTTTCAGAAGCCGCAGCCAACTCCAGTCCCCTTTTGACTGGCATCGATGACACATCCATCGAAGACGCGGCTGCTTCTCAGGTGAGCCTTTGCGTCGGTTCTTAAGCCTGGCTGACATGTTAGCGAGCTTCCCCGTCTCAAAACCTAAGCATTTGCAGGGTGTTTCTGAAGGTGTTTGTAAGAATGACTTCATTCAAGTGCCTCTGAGCATAAATGAGGCTGGCGTTGTTCATGTAATTTTAGGGAATAACTTCAAATTGAATGCAGGGCTCACAGCAACTGCTGGGCGTCTTTCAGATGCCGCAGCCAACTTCAGTCCCCTGTTGACTGGCATCGATGACACATCCATCGAAAACGGTGCTGCTTCGCAGGTGAGCCTTTGCATCGGTTCTTAAGCCTGGCTGAGATGTTAGCGAGCTTCCCTGTCTCAAAACCTAAGCATTTGCAGGGTGTTTCTGAAGGTGTTTGTAAGAATGACTTCATTCAAGTGCCTCTGAGCATAAATGGGGCTGGCGCTTGTTCATGTAATTTTAGGGAATAACTTCAAATTGAATGCAGGGCTCACAGCGACTGCTGGGCGTCTTTCAGATGCCGCAGCCAACTCCAGTGCCCCTGTTGACTGGCATCGATGACACATCCATCGAAGACGCTGCTGCTTCGTCAGGTGAGCCTTTGCGTCGGTTCTTAAGCCTGGCTGACATGTTAGCGAGCTTCCCGTCTCAAAACCTAAGCATTTGCAGGGTGTTTCTGAAGGTGTTTGTAAGAATGACTTCATTCAAGTGCCTCTGAGCATAAATGGGGCTGGCTTTGTTCATGTAATTTTAGGGAATAACTTCTAATTGAATGCAGGGCTCACAGCGACTGCTGGGCGTCTTTCAGATGCCGCAGCCAACTTCAGTGCCCCTGTTGACCGGCATTGATGACACATCCATCGAAAACGCTGCTGCTTCGTAGGTGAGCATTTGCGTCAGTGTCTTAAGCCTGGCTGAGATGTTAGCGAGCTTCCCCGTCTCAAAACATAAGCATTTGCAGGAGGTTTCTGAAGGCGTATTTAAGAATGTCTTCATTCTACTGCCTCTAAGCATAAATGGGGCAGGCTTTGTTCATGTAATTTTAGAGAATAACTTCAAATTGAATGCAGGGCTCATAGCGACTGCTGGGCGCCTTTCAGAAGCCGCAGCCAACTCCAGTCCCCTGTTGACTGGCATCGATGACACATCCATCGAAAACGGTGCTGCTTCGCAGTTGAGCCTTTGCATCGGTTCTTAAGCCTGACTGACTTGTTAGTGAGCTTCCCGTCTCAAAATCTAAGCATTTGCAGGGTGTTTTTAAAGGTGTTTGTAAGAATGACTTCATTCAAGTGCCTCTGAGCATAAATGGGGCTGGCCATTTTAATATAATTTTAGGGAATAACTTACAATTGAATGCAGGGCTCACAGCGACTGCTGGGCGTCTTTCAGATGCCGCAGCCAACTCCAGTGCCCCTGTTGACTGGCATCGATGACGCATCCATTGAAAACGCTGCTGCTTCGCAGGTGAGCCTTTGCGTTGGTTCTTAATCCTGGCTGACATGTTAGCGAGCTTCCCTGTCTCAAAACCTAAGCATTTGCAATGTGTTTCTGAAGGTGTTTGTAAGAATGACTTCATTCAAGTGCCTCTGAGCATAAATGGGGCTGGCGTTGCTCGTCTAGTTTTAGGTTATATCTTCCAATTTAATGCAGGGCTGAAAGCGACTACTGGGCGCCTCTCAGAAGCCTGATCTATCACCAGTGCCCCTCTTCAATGGCAGCGACGACACATCCATCGAAGACGCTACTGCTTTGCAGGTGAGCCTTTGCATCGGTTCTTAAGCCTGGCTGACTTGTTAGCGAGCTTCCCCGGCTAAAACCTAAGCATTTGCAGGATGTTTCCCAAGGTGTTTGTAAGAATGACTGCATTCAAGTGCCTCCGAACATAAATGGGGCTGGCCTTGTTCATGTAATTTTAGGTTATAACTTCCAATTCAATGCAGGGCTGAAAGCGACTGCTGGGCGTCTCTCAGAAGCCAGAGCTAACGCCTGCGCCCCTGCTCAATGGCAGCGACGACATATCCACAGAAGATGCTGCTACTCCACAGGTGAGCCTTTGCATCGGTTCTTAAGCCTGGCTGACTTGTTAGCGAGCTTCGCCGTCTCAAAATTTATGCATTTGCAGAAGGTTTCTGAAGGTGTTCGTAAGAATGACTGCATTCAAGTGCCTCTGAACATTAATGGGGTTGGCCTTGCTCGTGTAATTTTAGGGGATAAATTCAAATTCAATGCAGAGTTCACAGTGACTGCTGGGCATCTCTCAGATGTCGCAGCCAGCTCCAGTGCCCCTGTTGACTTGCATCGATGATATATCCATCGAAGACGCTGCCGCTCCGCAGGTGAGCTTTGCGTCGGTTCTTAAGCAAGGCTGACATGTTAGGGAGCTTCCCCGTCTCAAAATCTAAGCATTTGCGGAAGTTTTCTGAAGGTGTCTGTAACAATGACTAAATTCAAGTGACTCTGAACATTAATGAGGCTGGCCTTGCTCGTCAAATTTTAGGGAATAACTTCCAACTGAATGCAGGGCTTTCGGCGACTACTGGGCGTCTCCCACATGTCGCAGCCAACTCCAGTGCCCCTGCTGGATGGCATCGATGACACATCCGTTGAAGACGCTGCTGCTGTTGAAGGGCATCGATGACACAGCCATCGAAGGCGCTGCTGCTTCGCAGGCGAGCCTTTGCGTCGGTTCTTAAGCCTTGCTGACATGTTATCGTGCTTCCACGTCTCAAAACCTAAACGTTTGCAGGATGTTTCTGAAGGTGTTTGTAAGAATGACTGCATTCAAGTGCCTCTGAACATTAATGGGGTTGGCCTTGCTCGTGTAAATTTAAGGAATAACTTCAAATTCAATGCAAGGCTGACAGCGACTGCAGGGCGTCTTTCAGACGCCGCTGTGAACTCCAGTGCCCCTGTTGAATGGCATCGATGACGTATCCATCGAAGATGCTGCTGCTCCCATGTGAGCCTTTGCATCGGTTCTTAAGCCTGGCCGACTTGCTAGCGAGCTTCCCCGCCTCAAAATTTAAGCATTTGCAGGATATTTCTGAAGGCGTTTGTAAGAATGACTGCATTCAAGTGACTCAGAAAATTAATGGGGCTGGCCTTGCTCGTGTAATTTTAGGGAATAACTTCCAATTCAATGGAGGGCTCACAACGACTGCTTGGCGTCTTTCAGATGCCGGAGCCAACTCCAGTGCCCCTGTTCACTGGCATCGATGACATATCCATCGAAGATGCTGCTGCTCCGCAGATGACCCTTTGCATCGGTTCTTAAGCCTGGCTGACTTGTTAGGGAGCTTCCCTGTCTCAAAATCTAAGCAATTGCAGGGATTTCTGAATGTGTTTGTAAGAATGACTGCATTTATGTGCCTCAGAGCATTAATTGGGGTAGCCTTGTTTTTCTAATGTTGGGGAATACCTCCCGATTCCATTCAGGGCTCATAGCGACTGCTGGGCGACTCTCCGGTGCCGCAGCCAACTGCAGCGCCCCTGTTGGATGGCATCGAAGGCACATCAGTAGGGGACGCTCAGGCTTCACAGGTGAGCCTTCCATCCGTTCCCAAGCATGGCTGATACTTTGAAAAGTTTCCCTGCCTGAAAATGTAACTGCGGGGCGTTTCTGACTGCATTTGGAAGCATGATGGCATTCAAATGCCTTCAAATAATATTGAGGGCAGCCTTGCAATTCTCAATTTCGGGGATTTTTTTTAGCTTCCTATTTCCCTCTCAACTGTTCTACGTCGAAAATATCAATATTAGGATATAAGATCTAGTTAGGGCTGTAAGCAATTTAATAATTTTACTTTGCTAGTCAACCAAAAACCTCCAAATCTTGAAATTGGGGGGGGGGGGAAGGACAAAACTTGATTGTTCTCTAAATGTCGGATACAAAAATGACCTAATTTCTACCCCTGTAAGTTTTACGGCGAAAAACCAGAAAATTCTATAGCGAAATCAACGATATCTTTTTTTTTGTGTAGGAATCGCAACAAGACCTATCTGCAAGTAGCGAAGAGAAGTCGGATGATGCAGCCGAGTTAGCTCCTCTTGTCATGTCGTATGTACTGCGCCACAAAGATGGCGACAAGGCAACTGCCGACCTTCTGAGGATTATTAACATCATTGCCCTTTAGAGTACCGCAGTTGAAGTACTTGTTACTGAAGGCTACGCCTGCGTTATGCGGTAGAGGCAGAAGAACACTACTACTGTCCCGTCTGGAAAGGGTACTTGGGTCCTCATGGCGAAATCTCAAAATGTGAGAATTATGGGACTGAGCCAGATCCCGAGTTAGGCCCATTCTTTTTGCTGTTGCCAATAAAACTACAGCTGCAGCGGATTCTTGTGCAGCCAGATCTAAAGGGGCCTCTGACACGCCAAAAAATATATTTTTTTCATGCTAGGCGGTGAAATGGCATATCAGGACATTACAAAAAAGATTTCACTATAGAGTTGAGCAGTTTTTTTAATAAAAAATAGAAATACGAGGCCCAATTCAAAGTTCCCGCCGTGCACTGTGATGTAACAGTGTACCGTAAGGTGTCGGGGCGGTCAGAAGGGAGGCATCGACCTACGTCACTAAAAGTGGGTTCATTGGAAGTCACGTGAGTTTCACTCCTCGTGCTCTCCGCGACCGTGCCTAAGATTTTTTTTTTTATTCTGCTCTTTGTACGAGCGATCGTAGAAAACGAAGTTTCAGTTCCACTAGCTCTTTATCGCTGCACCGTTGGTTAGTTTGCGTACTGTAAAATATGAGGACGAAGAGTCAGTGGATCGACGTGATGGAGGTCAATGATGAAAGCGTTGCGAGTACAAGCCAGTGTACAAGCGCATGCCGTCAGTTCGATGATACAGGGCTATACTGGGCGCAAAACAAGTTATCAAGTTTGAAAAACAAATATTAGAACGCTCGCATAAAATTAGGATTGCTAGCATACGACACGCCCGATCGCATTGCTGAAGGTTCAGACACCGAGGTCGTTGAATCATCGGATACTCTCCAGGCTAAAGATGCCTGCCGTCTAAAGAATACGAACTGGTTTGTGTACCAAGTACAAGCAAACGTCGAGCACAAAGTACGTATTTTGTCTAGAACATGAGTAGAACTTGTTTACTAGGTGCACATGCGGCCGATGTATGTCTCTCGGAAATGCATGCAGTGTGATCTCTTCTTCAGTTGCTGAAATACCGGGAGAGTCCCTCACACAGCACCTTCTAGGCATTGTAGTTGATCACGTCAATTCACTGACTCCGCTTCTTCTACCTTTACAGCAACATTAAGCGATGAAAAGCAAATAAAAGAAACCTTGTCTGCTTGGATCGCTCGTGGAGGTGCGGAGAATAACAAAAATATTTCAAAAAAATATTACACGCGCTCGCAGTAAGCACGAGGAGGGACACGACTTACGTGACTTCCGGCGATGCCTCCCTTCTGACCGCCCCGACACCTTGCGGTACACTGTTACGTCACAGTGCACGGCGGGAACTTTGGATTGGGCCTCGTATTTCTATTTTTTATAAAAAACACTACGCACTCTATAGTGAAACAATTTTTTTGTAATGTCCTGATATGCCTTTTTAACGCCTAGCATAAAAATATTTTTTTTGGCGTGTCAGAGGCTTTTTACGTAGATGCCAGCAACACCAACAGGGCCCGATATGTCGGGCAATGCTGACGGTGAAGAACATGTAAGACTATGCAGCGACTTTTCAAGTTACGACTTGTCACTCATCTGGAATGCAGATGGCATTAGAGTGTTCGAAAAGTCGACGTACAATATTTGGCCCATACAGTGCCAAATACTCCAACTTGACCCAATCGTACACAAACAAAACATGCTAATGCCAGCTATTTGGTTTGGCTTTACCAAGCCAGATATGACGAGACTGCTAACACCATTCACAAGTGAGCTGCAGGAACTAGAAGCAGGGTTTCCCTGCATTAGGGATGGGAAAACAGTAAATATTCGTGTGTTCGCTGTTGTCTGCTTTGTGAATGCTGTCGCAAGATCGTCAGTAAAAAACTGCAATCAGTTTAATGGGTTCTTCGAATGTAGATGGTGTTCTCACCCGGGGGTTACCATTACCCGTACCTAGACCCTGCACCTGAAAAGCGCACAGAGCGTGCCCACATGCTAGAAGCAGTGGAGGGAACTCCTAAAACACCAGTTCATGGCGTGAAAGGTCCCTCGATCATCACGACCATTTCACGGTTAAACCCTGTTGATGGGTTTATCCCAGACAATTAGCAGTGCGTTTGTCTCGGTGTCATGCGGCAGCTCCTGAAGCTTTGGCTTGACACCGAGAACCACAATCAGAAATGGTATGCTGGGACTAAACTGGTGACTATGAATGACATTCTTCTGGGCATCCTGCCACCCACAGAGGTCACCCGCACACCCAGGAGGTTTGAGGACAGGGCCTTCTGGAAGGCTTCAGAGTTTCGGATGTTACTTCTTTCTTATGGCTATGTTGTTCTCAAGCCTGTGTTGCTGCCGCCGTACTTCCAACACTTCACATTTTTCGGCATATGACACATACCTGCTACTAAAACAGAGTGTATCAACCTCCGAAATCTGTTAAGCTCGGGTTCTGCTGAGCAAGTTTGTGTTGCAAATAGGAAGACTGCATGGTGCAGAACACATGTCGTACAACGTGCACCAACTTCTGCATCTTGCAGATGCATTTGCTGCGTGGGGACCCCTGGGGGCATACTCATGCTTTCCATTTGAGGGAAGGAATGTAGTTTTTCTTAGTTACTTCTCGGGCACATTGTGTGCGGACCAGCAGATTGCTAGTGCTTTTCTTCAGTGGCAGCAGCTGGCCCCATTGATAACCAGGATGAGCCTCCCACAGGCAGTAGTGTTTTACGAGGAGATGATGGGACGAAAGACCAATGGGTGCACAGGTAGCCAAATTCCTGGCTACGTAGTCGTGTACACACGCCACAATGCAGGTGCCCAGAGTGTCAGATTTAAGGTGGCAGTAGAGAGGGCTGTACGATGCACCGCCATCAAGCCTGACTTATTACCACCGCTCCCAGTGCAATGTATTGTCTGAAAGTCTAAGTCCTACCCAATGCCAAAAAGAGCCAACTGTGTTGTTCAACTGAGTGATGGATCATTTGGCATTGTGCAGGCACTCGCATTGTTTAAGCTTGCAAGTACAAGGTGTTATATCCAACACATTGTGCTTATGGAGAAACTGCAGCTGACTCCTACGGTAGTTTTTAAAGACGTGCAGCTAGGACTTCGGTTTTTGTTCGTGCGTAAAGGTGCGAGGTCGGGTGTTGTCACCACTTGCAGTTCCAAGCAACTGATGGCCAAATGCGTCATTATGGACCGCAAAGAAGACACCTTCCTTGTTGTGCCCCTACCGAACAAGGTAGAGCGTGATTAAACTTTGGCTCATTCATACTCAGTCCCTATTTTCTCTTTTTTAGTTTTTTTTTCTCGTGGCTTGTTGCCATGGCATGGATTAGAATGGCCTCTCGAATCTGCCTCGTCTGCCATATGTTGTAGTGCATTGTCTTCTTCAACGAGAACAAGTCCCCGTCTCGGAGTATATGCCGAGTTGATATCCGGATGTCTATTGCATAAATGCCTGTTAATGCGAACGCTTCTGCCGCCACCTCTTTTGTATGTGATCATGGGCTGTGGCAGCGTTCCAACATCATACTCTACCATTTCTGATTCTGCCGGGTTCGGCGCTTAGTACTGACGAAAGATCTGTTTGCAGTCCTGTACGCGGCAATCCCTTCAATCTCAAATGTGTCCGCCTCGCTCTTTCCAGCGGAAGAGATTCTCTCTCACCGGTTTCCCACTTGTGCACCGCTCGTGCCCTTTGTACAACGTTTTGTCAACCCCCTGCTGAGTCCTGGTGGTGGGTGACCACCAGCATTCTTTTATTTGGGTTGGGGTGCCAAAGAATAAAAAGATAAAAGCGCTGATAAGAGACAAGGATTAAGATGAAGTGAGGAAACACAAGACGCACTCGCAATTGTTTGTTTATCGGAAAATACATGCAAATATAAGCCCCAACAACCTGTGAGACATTAACGTGTCGGTGCAACGCTTGTCTAATATATTCTAACTCCTTGAGTGATATAGCGATTGACGATTCACTTATGCAATCTGCACCGTTATCCTGAATTATATGCGCCTCATGCACCTCTCTCTTTGTTTTATCCTAATATCGAGCCAAAATTGAGCATAAGTGAAACGTCAATCACCCTATCAAAGAAAGTGTTTGAATATAAGACAAGTGTTGCGCCGACACTTTGATGACTGACAGTTATTTGTTTGGGCCTATATCGTGCATGTACTTTCCAATTAACAACAGTTGCAAGGGTGCCTTGATTTTTCTCTTCAACTTGGTCCTTGTATCTTATCGGCGCTTTTATATCTTTAAACTATGAACCAACTGGCCCAAAATAACCACTTTGGTGCCAAAGAATCCTCTATGCCTAACTCATCGATGAGAGTTGGGCACTAGCAACACCATAAAGGAATAGCTTGAGGAACGCCTTAGTATAGTATGTTCTTGACATCAAAAGCTTCATAAAAGGTCCGAGCCCCCCCCCCCCCCCGTATTATGCAATGGTCGGCCGAACAAAACTTCAGCGATGACCAAGGTTTTGTCAGTTGCATCATCAATCTTCTTACTTTTAATACGTTTCTTCAGTTTTGACGCCCCAGATTTTAATTTTTTTGTTGGTGCAGCGTAATGCTCCTTTATATCCGTCTTCTTTTGTCAGGCTTTGCGGACGTAGGCTCGATTCAGTGCAACATTCTTCAGAAATATTGTTATCCAGAACACGAAGAAAAAATGCATCTGAATAAGCTGTACTTCCCTAGCTTCAAAAAATGTATCTAAGATCGGAGATGGTCCTGGCTTCCTTCCTCTTTTATGATCAAATTTTGAACCTCATTGTCTGTAGGAAGATCTGGTGAGTGTAAGGATCAAAAGCTGTCCCCAATTCCGGCCTCTCCAATTCATATTGCTTTGCTGCCTGATGCGCTAGTGGTAGTGGCTTGTGAGCTAAATATCTTCAGAGTTTGTGAAATTCTTGGTAACGGAGCACGACATTGACATATATATGCATGTTGTTGTGTTATCATACTTCCTCCCACCCAAGCAGCTGGTCACTGGCCATCAAACAGTACTGCATGCCAGAGTTTATTTATTTATTTATTTATTTATTTACCCTCAGGGCCAGAGGCATTACAAAGGGTAGTGGGGTACAAAGGACACAAGAAGCAAAACAATATAGAGCAAAAAAAAATATTATACAGTTGTTAAGGCTCTTTATAAGAAAATATTAGCTATGGCTGTTGTTCTAAAACGCGTGCAATCGGGGATTTTCGGCGATGGCTTCGGGAAGGTGATTCCACATTGTTGAGGTGCTAGGAATAAAAGAGTCATGAAAATGTTTCGTGCGACTAGATGGAATGCCAACTTTGTAATGGTGATCGATGCGTGATGAAACATTAATGAGGTGCTGTTAGAAGCCTTTCTTTCAGAATCGAGTTGTTATGATAAATCTTGAGTGAAACAGACATAGACGAAACGATTTTCTACGCTGCGAAAGGAGAGGTAATGATAAGCATGATTTCATTGCAGTCACACTAGATGTACGATGGTAGTTGGAAAGTATAAAACGAGATGCTCGGTTTTGAACTGATTCTAATTCTGAAATAAGAGATTCCTGACCGGGATCCCAAACGGAGGCTGCATATTCCAATTTGGTGCGAATCTAATGTTTTATAAAGTATTAATTTTAATGAAATGGGCGCAAGATAAAAGTTTCTGCGGAGATAGCCTAGCATGCGATTCGCGTTTTTTACAACATGGTCGACGTGAAGTTTCCAGGACAGGTTAGATGACACATGCACGCCCAGATATTTATACGATGATACGAAAGCTTCAAGAGAGCGGTTATTTAAAATGATAAGAGGGACATTCGGAATCACGACGAGAAACACGCATATATTTGCACTTGTTAATATTGCCGTTTCATGTTCCACAAGTCACACCACTCAGAGACGCGGTTAATATCAGACTGGAGAAGATGGACGTCAGAATCACTGTTAATTTCACAATAAATCACACAGTCATCGGCAAAAAAAAGACTCACAGGTGAACATATATTAGTGGGCAGGTCATTAATATAAATAAGAAATAGGAGAGGGCCCAGGACAGAACCTTGGGGTACACCTGAGCCAACTGGAGAAGGATGAGAACTAGTATTATTAGCTGTTACGAACTGAGACCGGTTATTGAGGAAAAGAGTGCAACCATGCAAGTACATTGGGGTCTAAGTTAAGTTTACTC
>JAZHYW010018426.1:0-46520 GCA_037355805.1 Ixodes ricinus
AGAGTTTGAGAACAATGTTTTAGATTGTCCAAAATTTCGTTAAAGGAAGCTTGCATTAGGACACTACTAATGTCGACTTTAGTTTATCTAATTTGATGGCCACTCAGAACAAGGTTGCTTGTGGCATTTTGCGGCTAATTGTGTTTTATTAATAAAAAGAAACACTTGCAATAAGAAACAGACTGGGCATTGTTCAATACCTCAAAAATCTGTTATGTTTGAATATATTGAGGACAATGCACTTTTTTTATCATCGGTGTTTTCAGTTTGCCAGCCTTGTGCCTGAATCAAAAGTGGCCACTTTTGCACCCCGCTATGGTTCAATGGTGCTCAAAATATTTCTGAAATTGGCTGATTTAGTGGTTTTTGATAATGCTCATTAAGTAAGGGGCCTTCACAATGCCCTATATGTATCTAATCATGGTTTACAATTATGTCTTGCTTTTCAGGAATGCTCCATGGCTCTTCTTGGTGGTCGACACCCAAGGCACAAAACTAAAAGCTAAGACGTGCACAAGGAGGGGAAAGGAAACAAGGGACGTCTCCGGCGCATGCCTTTCGTCAGACCACACAGCAAGCCGGAAGTTTAATGTGCATTTTGTAGTATGTGTTTCATCCAGTGTTTAAGAGCAATAAATATGTAAGAACAAATGCCAATTTTTGTAGCTTGTTTTATGAAATATTGCATGATCCTGTAAAAATGATGCCGGACCGTATAATGAAATGACAATAGAATGTAAAATTGACGGCTTAATTGTATTTCTGGTTGACAAATAGGGCATCCAAATGGCACAAAACACACTTGCCGGTCAAAAGCTTGGAAACAGCTGCCAAGACATTTCCCGTCATTTTGATTGAAATTGTTTTACAGTGTTTTGTCGACTTCGCACACATACACCTAGGAATGGGGCATATCGGTATTCCGAGCAAGCGAGGAGAGTGTGGAAAACGGAATATATGTACACCTAAGATTGGGGTGTAACAGCATTCTCAATAAGGGAAGAGGGTGTGAATAAAAGGATATATGTACGCCTAAGAATGGGGTGTATTGGTATTCCCAGTAAGTGAGGAGGGAGTGAAAAACGGAATATATGCACACCTAAGAATGGGGTGTATTGGTATTCCCAGTAAGTGAGGAGAGAGTGAAAAACGGAATACATGTACACCTAAGAATGGGGTGTAACAGCATTCCCAATAAGTGAAATGGGTGTGGAAAAAGGGTATATGTACACCTAAGAATGGGGTGTATTGGTATTCCCAGTGAGTGGAAAACGGAATATATGTACACCTAAGAATGGGGTGTATTGGTATCCCCAGTAAGTGAGGGAGTCTAAAACGGAATATATGTACACTCCGGGGTGAGGTGTGTCAGTACACCCAGTGAGTTTGCGGGTGTAAGGAAAGGTGCACATGTGCACCTAAAAGGAGGTGTATATGTGCACCCCTTTTTGGGGTGTAGCATGTATACCCAGGGGGTGTCGTATATGTGACAAGTCACATACACCCCAATGGGTGTAAGTACTACACCCCTTTTTTTAGAGTGTCGTCGGTACTGTTATTAAAGGTCAATTAGCAATTACTTGTGCGTGGTGCTTCGATAAAATCTAGACATAAAACTATAAGGTCGCGTGTCTAGTGTTAAAAATGTGCAACATGGCGGCAGCCGGGTGGGGGACACTTTCAGCTGCCAGTTTTTCGCTCCAAGCCCCTCTACCACGTTGGTGATAGCGAACGAACAAAAGCGATGAGATGTCCGCGCTTCCTGATTATCTCCAATGAATCGTAGTGTCGGCCCCGGTAGGACTTAATTTGAAACGGAGTATAGAAGCGAAGTTATATACAATTTAATTGTTCAAAATCATTCTCCTAATTTAGAGAAGGCCATACCTGCGAATATTTCCACGCGTTACTAATTCCCCTTTGCCTGCTCTCGGAATGATTCAAGTTATAAGTAGAGACCCTTTTAGCCCATCACTGCTGCGTGACCCTTTTAATGGTTACCGATCAACGTCGTGTAAATCTTTTCTAAAATTTTATGAAATCCTTTACTAGGGTTTTGGAAAATCTCATAACCACCAAGTTGTAGACTTGCCGCGCGTAGATTTATCGCCTTATTTCAAAATGAACGACCCTTTCCGTAGCTTTTGTATCTTCTGACGTTTTGGACTGACGCTAATAGACTTCAACTAGGGTGCCGCAAAGCTATATCTTCCAAGCTAAGGGAGTCCTACGAAAAATCAAATCCTTTTTTTTAAGGGTTGCAAGGATTTTTTTTGGTGGAAATATTTCTAAAACAATTGCAAACATTTTAAATTTAAAAAAGAAGAAAAAGAAGCTGCGTCCAATGTCTTTTGGACGCATTTGCAGGCAGTGTCTGTTATAGCTGGTTTTAGTGAAACAAGATTTAGTGAAACATGTTCAGCCCATGAACATCATTTTCTGGCTTGAAGTATGCCTACTTACCTTGGAAGCCGGCACAGCTTAAGCATTAAATACAATGGCTTCGAGTCATTAAATAATAACCAAAGAAAAGGCGGCTTCAGCATCGAAAACGGGGATGCGTGTCAAGTTCGCTAGCTCGGTGGGTGACTTTTTAAACCTGGTGTGAAAGCGTTGAACAAACTGACGTCACGGCATATTTTAGGTTAAATTCCCTTATGTAACTGATGATGTAAGATAGAATGAAAGATACAGATGTTGAATCCTCAGTAGCCAGAGCGAGGAAGACGACGAGAAGGAGAAGCCCACAGCTCGTTTTTGATCTCAATCCGATCAGGAAGCAGTCGAAATTAAACCATCACCAGGAAGAGTCAGTTGGTGCGATTTATCCGTGATGTGGCGATCAAGCCGGGAATTATTAAAGGAATGACACTACCTTCAAATTTCATTTTTTAAACTCAAATTTAAGGCAAGTAGTTTCATCAGCTTTCAAATATCCTGATGGATGTCGTCGGAAAGTTTTACTCTTATAAATAAAGAATCTTTTTCCGGAATAAGTAATTTTCGATATGGCGGCACCGTCTAAAGTGCCTCTTTCTGAATATAACATGTGATCATCTCTGTTTCACTTTTGACATTAAATCTCGGTTAAGGAAAACTATCGTTTGATAATTATTTGATATGTGGAGTCAGATTTCAATGTTTCTTTAGTCAACGTTTTGAAGACACGCGGCTGTGAGCTTTATTTCTGCATTTGCAGAATATTTTGTTATAAAAAAATGGCAATACCTTCATCTAGCGCACAAAAAAAAATAAACAACAAGAACATTTTTATTTTTAAATAATAATGGTATAAGATTATTATTCTCTTTAGAGAAATGCATGACGCGAGTGTTATACTGTACGTTTGAAAAAACGGAATTATAAGGGACTATTTTATGTACTTTTACGTAACTCAATGAAGGATAAACTTTTAAACATAAAGCTTTGCATGTCATCCTCTTTCCCAGTTATGAATATACCCTGGAAATTTCACGCAAATGAGATTAACGGTTAAAAAGTGTAATTTTCTCAGTAATGCCCTCTCTTAAAAAAAAAGAAAAGAAACAATATTAAAAGCCGGGAACATTGACGCACAAAGGGATACAGGCTCAACGGTTTACAGCAATCAAGCGGGCTAGTAAAATACTACTTGGCAGAATATCCTTTAAACGAATTAATTGAAATAGCAGCTTGGTCCGAAAAGTGGCAAACGAATGCAACTTGAACGAACGCTATGGTACATTCGCTAGTATCGTTCTTCTGTTGCCCCCTCCCCCTCCCCCCAATTGCCGGATTTTTTTTTTAACGCAGGTGGGACATTGATGGTTGAGTGTGTTTATCAATGCTGAATGCTGGGCTAGTTGGTATTGGTCTTGGGTTGCCAAAGGCATGGTGGCGCTTATTAGACGAGGACAACAGAAAGGAAGACGACAAACACGAGCGCTGACTGCAACTGTTTAATCAACATGGAAATGTGGCATTTATACACACTTCGATCCTATTCCATCAGCCAACCCCAGGACTTGCCGCCGCTCGCATGAACTGCACTTCCTTATCGAAGAGGTCGATAGATGCGACGCTGACACACCCCACACCTGCCCTTTTTATCTCATCCGCTTCGATAATTTCCCTCACAGTTCTATTCTTATGTTTAGCTAGTACTGAGCATGAGTCGAACAATGGTTTGCAACCACAGTCATGGCAATGCATTGAAAGGTGGCCATCCCGATAGTTTTTAACGTTAAGACTGTGTTCTCGGAGCCTGTCGTTCAGGCATCTCCCAGTCTGACCTATATATTTCTTACCGCATGTTAGCGGAATCTGGTACACCACGCCCTCAACACAAACGACAAACGGATTTCTGTGTCTAATCACACAACCCAGTGAGGCTTTGCGGAAAGGGTTCGTTAGATGGCTCAGCCTGGCGAGCTTTTCTGGGGCAGAAAAGACCACCTTGGTGTTTATGCGGCTTGCTATTTTCTTTAGGTTATGCGCCGTCTTGTGCATATAAGGTACGACTGCAATCCTCTGCTTGCTCCTGGCCTCTTCTGGGCGGGTATTGCCCATTGCTCGAAGCCTCTTGAGGATCACCTCCGCTACCGATACCAGTACAGCTTCCGGGTAACCAGCCACCAACAGACGTTCAGACTGCTCCCGGACACTCAAATGCGTGACATGGTGACATGACTTATGAAGGGCGTTCTTGAAGCACAAATTAGCAATCCCTCTCTTAACCCGTTTTGAGTGGGACGAATTAAAAGGCAGCAGGGGCTTGTTAGCTCTAGGTTGATACATCCAACATGCGTGATTTTCGAAGAAACTAAGCTTGATGTCGAGGAAACGAATGACACCATCTACCGGCATCTCATGTGTAAGTTTCAGGGGATGAAGGGCATCACTAAACATAGTTAAAAGTCTATCCACCACCGAGTGGAAATGCGTCGAGTCACAGTTAAGAAATACTAAAAAATCATCAACAAATCTAAACATTTCCTTCCAACTAGCCCAGCATTCAGCATTGATAAGTCTCATTTCTAGTACATCGGGCCCTTTTAAATGTTCCTCGTTGGATCCATGTTCCATCGCTTCACTCCTTGCCAACGCCGCCTGTATGGCTCGCACGCTAAGTTTTTGCATACGCTGTAAGCACCTGCCTGAAGAAATTATGCGGCTGTTTGGCGGGTTCCTTCCGTCGGTCGGTCATGGAACAAGAATTCTGAAGGTCCTGAGATCTGAATGGCGACGGCAAGTGCGTCTCTATAGGGATCTTCTGAGCTCCGTTCTTCGGGACCCTGGCAAGCCGGATTCGGACAGCCGACGACTGCGGGAGTTCTTCGGCATCGTGGACCGGTGCACGGAATTCATCTGGCAGCAATCGTTGACACGGCTCAGAGGCAGCATACCCAAGAAACGTCCACTGGTCACTTGCAACGTCAGGACTGTAAGTGATGTGCAGCTCCCTGAGGACGCTAGACAGGTGCTTGCTTTAGGGCCTAAGTTTGCAGTTGAACCGGTTATGAGTGCTCCGGAACTTCTAGGGCTTGTCCGTGACGTCTCTCGGTGCGCTCCAGAGGACGAAGTTAGGAGATGCATATCAGAGGGTGTGGATGCGTTACCCCGTAAAACACCGGCATCGTCCCGCTTGCCAGTTAGACGTGTCGTCTCTTTGTTAAGGGAACGCCAGTTGTCGGTCCTTCCCGCTGATAAAGAAGGGGTTTTGTTGTTTTAACGGAGGGTGAATTTGGAGGGAAAGCCCTCGAGGCTATCACCTCCGTGTTCAATCTGCGGCAGGATGTGCCCCTGAAAAAACTTAAGGGCGAGGGGAAGCGTCTTTGTAATAGGTTAAACCTGACCCGCTTGGCCAAAAGCGTTGAAAACAGCAGAAATGGTTGTTTACAGATTATGTTCAGTGTGAAAACACATAAGGAAGACTGGCCTTTGAGGGTCATAGTTTCTGAGCATGGCACTTGGCAAAAGTCGATTGCCTTGTGGTTGCAAGATAAACTAAAGATCCTTACCATTGACGACCCGTTTTTAGTCAGGAGCTCAGACGAAGTGGTAGATTTTTTGAAGATGAACGCTGACGTAGGTTTTCTAGCATGTTCTTTGGACATTAAGGATCTTTATTACTCCTTACCACATGACAAACTACGAAGTTGCGTCGAGGATTGTATTCAGGGGTATGGGGTAGTATCTTTTCAAAACGCTGCGGGCGTGACGGTGGATGACTTTTTAGATCTATTGTCGTTTTATCTTAAGTCTACTTTCGCGGAATGGAACAAAGACACGTACCTTCAAAAGGAAGGTATTTGTATCGGCTCATGTCTAGCGCCAATTTTAAGTGACATTTTTTTAGCTTATCACGACAGAGTCCTTTCGGACTGCCTGAGCGCTTTTAACGTAAGGAAGTGTTTTAGATTTGTTGATGATTTTTTAGTATTTCTTAACTGTGACTCGACGCATTTCCACTCGGTGGTGGATAGACTTTTAACTATGTTTAGTGATGCCCTTCATCCCCTGAAACTTACACATGAGGTGCCGGTAGATGGTGTCATTCGTTTCCTCGACATCAAGCTTAGTTTCTTCGAAAATCACGCATGTTGGATGTATCAACCTAGAGCTAACAAGCCCCTGCTGCCTTTTAATTCGTCCCACTCAAAACTGGTTAAGAGAGGGATTGCTAATTTGTGCTTCAAGAACGCCCTTCATAAGTCATGTCACCATGTCACACATTTGAGTGTCCGGGAGCAGTCTGAACGTCTGTTGGTGGCTGGTTACCCGGAAGCTGTACTGGTATCGGTAGCGGAGGTGATCCTCAAGAGGCTTCGAGCAATGGGCAATACCCGCCCAGAAGAGGCCAGGAGCAAGCAGAGGATTGCAGTCGTACCTTATATGCACAAGACGGCGCATAACCTAAAGAAAATAGCAAGCCGCATAAACACCAAGGTGGTCTTTTCTGCCCCAGAAAAGCTCGCCAGGCTGAGCCATCTAACGAACCCTTTCCGCAAAGCCTCACTGGGTTGTGTGATTAGGCACAGAAATCCGTTTGTCGTTTGTGTTGAGGGCGTGGTGTACCAGATTCCGCTAACATGCGGTAAGAAATATATAGGTCAGACTGGGAGATGCCTGAACGACAGGCTCCGAGAACACAGTCTTAACGTTAAAAACTATCGGGATGGCCACCTTTCAATGCATTGCCATGACTGTGGTTGCAAACCATTGTTCGACTCATGCTCAGTACTAGCTAAACATAAGAATAGAACTGTGAGGGAAATTATCGAAGCGGATGAGATAAAAAGGGCAGGTGTGGGGTGTGTCAGCGTCGCATCTATCGACCTCTTCGATAAGGAAGTGCAGTTCATGCGAGCGGCGGCAAGGCCTGGGGTTGGCTGATGGAATAGGATCGAAGTGTGTATAAATGCCACATTTCCATGTTGATTAAATAGTTGCAGTCAGCGCTCGTGTTTGTCGTCTTCCTTTCTGTTGTCCTCGTCTAATAAGCGCCACCATGCCTCTGGCAACCCAAGAGTGTGTTTACTTGCCACAGCTCGTATAGCACGTGCAGCGAGAGCTCACGCTGGAGAACCCAGGGATTCCCGATATAATTATAACCCCTGCCCGTTACGATGTGGATGGTCATTGTACCTACGTGTTCTTGTGTAATTATTCAAGCGCGATGCACGTACATTTCACGCTGTAATTAGTACACAAGTCTAGCACGGTGGCTCCCCTCTGGCAAAATTTATCATCTACACAGCGTAAACACTAGAATCCAGTTGGGGCCGACTACCTTTACTGTTGTCAAAAACATATCCTCAAAACAATTTCACTTTCTCACGTACACTTTTACTCTCGTGTCGTCCGGAGAAACCGCGCACGCATGTTCGACGCTTTACACATGGAGAAGAGCGGCCACGACCGAATGGCAGTGCCAGCGTTGCGGAGTTTCACTCCGGAATTGGAATGATTCCGGAATCATTTCGCATTTTCGCGACCCCGGGGTGGAATGGGAATGGAATGCCGGCAGCGCTGGGAGGAATGGAATGGGAATAGAATTGGATACCTTTTGCCCGTAATGGAGTGGGGATGGAATGGGCTCGGCTCTTATGCGTGCTGTGTCGCAATTCGCTAGCGCATGGTAAGTGGCTCTTGAAACAGCATCATTTCGCTTGAGGTGACTGACGGCCGGATTGTCTCACCGGCTTATGCACCTTCGAGGAAGAAAATGGCGCGCCCTCAGTGAAGCAACCAAACCTGGATAGTTGTAGACGTACGTGCGCTCCTGGCGCCGCGAGACGCGACCAAGCGGCTCTTGTAACCATGCGCGATCAGCATGTAGCTTTTAACCAGGGTGTCGAACCAAACCCGAACCGAAAACTGGAGCAAAACCGTTATTTTTAACTGAACCGGAACAAAACTGTAACCCAAATCAAACATTTGATATTGAACCCGAACCGGAACAAACCCGTAATTTCATGTGGTGATTACCGGTTCCTTGAAACTGTTTGGCGCAATAAAATGGGAGCCAATTCTTGCGGGTAGCGGCGCCAAGCCAATTAAATATTCGCGACGGTGGTGTCAGTGGCTCAGTTTTGATTAAACAAACGGCAGCGACGACACGGAGTCAGCTAAACATTTATGAAACAAAGAGGAATACTTCACGTGAATGTACAGAACGAATTGACGTCGGTGAGGAAGCGTGCACTTCTATGCATTGTTTTCACTTTATCATGAACCGCGAATGACGCCACGAGCCACCGGAGCCAATTCATAGCGCGGAAGGTGTCACGTGTCCTTCCGAATGAGCGGAGCAACGCGAGGAGCGTGAAATCCCGAGACAGGCTTAAAAAATGTTGACAGCTGTCGGCGCTTTTGTTCCGCTGTGGCGAGGTCTGGAGGCGCCAAGAGGCGAAGCCTCAACGAGCGTGACACTGCGGTGCCGGTCACCAGTCGCCCCATGCCCTAAACGCTGCTTGAAGAAATTTTTTGTTCGTGCTTTTCAGAAACAGCAAATCGCCCGTTATATTTTTGTCCTTTTTGTTTTGTCTTAATCGTCTTTCGATTGGCCTTCGCTTTCTTTCTCCGATATATCTCGGTCGTTTGAGCAAGTCGTTCAGGCGTGCGGCCTGGGTAGTTTGCCGTTTCGATCTGGATGAACATCGTACCAGCGTGCGGTCGTGTATCGTTACTGCGTATGACCGTAAAGAACGCAGGTTAGCAGTCCTACACCACTGGCTAAATTGGCAGTCCTTCACCACTGGCCAGATGGTCCCACTAAAAAACCGCCAAATGGCTGGGAGGTATAGCCCAAATATAGACACAGCCATAAAATATAGCCCAAGTATAGCCAAGACTAAAAACAATGATTTTAAGCCTTTTATTGACAATTTTTATGCACATATAAAACACGCGTTACATTCTCTTTTCAACCCTCAGATGCGCCACTTTTTGTGTACATTATGTCACGTGAGAATTAAAAAAAAAACAACTTCGGATGGATAAAAATTTGTACAACAATGATCCATCCTTCGTCGGTCTTCAGAAGCACAAAACACGCATACAGCTGTATTGTGAAATCCGGGGGATGTGGTCGTACAGTAAAATAACAGAATATAGAGACAGAACAGTTAGTAGAACGTCTATTTTTCTGTGTGTAGAATATGAGTGTCCTCCGTTCCGGTTCACGCTATTTTGTTATTGTGTTATGTCCTTCCTTGGGGTGGGCGATGCCTCAGAATTTTCACAATGAGCACCAAAGCTGCATTTGTAGAGTTCAGTCCACGTCCGGGTAGGAGACGCACTACGGGGCCTGTGGGAAAAGTGCAATCTGTTTGTTTGATTTGTTCCATTGCGCTGTGGGGAGATCGCTTGAACTCTGCAAGCATTGCTTCTCTGCGCATTGTGAAAACCCCAAAGGTTACTAGAAGTTTGAAGCCTTTCTCCTTCCTCTCTCTCCTCTGGACTAGCCAATAGAGAAACAATTTTTTTCGAAACTGCTTAGAAGGTCGAAAATTATCTAGTCGAACCTCAAAGTTCGACGTTGAACTTGAGGTTCGACAAGAGTTCGCCGCATCCTTAAGAATAGCCCGAAAATAGCCACATAGTTAACCACAAAATTTTGACGCCAACTAGAATAAAATGTAGCCCAATTTGGCTATATATAGCCCAATCTGGCAACACTGACCCTGGGTAACAATTGTCGCTGTGCGTGCTGGCTGATTCACTTCACATGTGAGTACTCTACTTTCGTAGTTTCCAGCCACCTGCATGACCACGTAATTTTCATAAAACGATGTTTGCGTTATAAAGTCAATATCGCAAAACGAAGTTAAGCATATATTTGTTTTGCTGTCCTAGCTTCCGCAGCACGGCTTCCGAAGAACTATTTTTTTTTTAAATGCAGATGACGTTGGGCTGAACTCGACTTTTCTTGCTAATAACTAAAACGTGTGGATGTCGTTTTTTTGTTTTTTTTAAGAACCGGTTTGTGCTGGTTTGCGTTTTGTGGAACGTGTAACCGAACCCTTACATTAAAAGAATGACTGAAGCTGCAGAACCGAACCGGAACAAAATGCAAAGCTACTGAACGAGAACCCGAACCAAACCAGAATATTGACGGGTTCGACTCCCTGCTTTTAAGCTGTAACCCAGCCGGTCTTCTAGTGTGTGCGTGGAACACAAATAAAAATGTGAAAATGTTAGGAAATCGCAAGAATCGTACAACAAACGTAAATGTCCACTTTCTGAGGCAGGTTCAACAAAACGGTGCTATAGTTGCTTGTGCTGGAGCCGTGTACCGATTGCACTTTGTCAATGGTTTTTTGTTCTTGTGGCTGTCATTTGGGGCAAGTCTACACGGCGTCGCTTCTAACAGCTCACTAGCGGTGCTGTTGTGCAAGTACTCGAAACAGAGAGCAAGATAGCTTCTTGTGCCACGCACGGAGTGGACATTGTTAAGGCCTTATAAAACTGACCATACGCTAACCATGTATCAATGAAGGGTATACGGTCTGTCTGCGAATAAGATTGGTGATTTAATATTTTGCGTTTGTTGCGACTCGCGAGATTTTTACTTTTGATCGCGCCATCGATGGCTACAGTGACACCAAATGCCACGAGGCGCTTTGTGCGACCACCTTTCGGCTTCGTAGAATGAGTGCTTTGAGGAAGCTTTTGCATACTTTTTCAGTAGTCTCCGCATTTGATGTCAGCAGCTTTATGCTGTTTTTTTCTAGAAGCACAATGTGGCTGTCAACGGCATTTTTTTTTCACGTTTTGGAATTAGAGGCATAGATTTGTGAACTTCAGCTATTCCAGGAGTGGGAATGAGCGCAGTCTCTCCATTCCGAGTAATTGAAAGGAATGGAATTGTCGGAAACTCTAATTCCCCGAAATTGGATTGGAAGGGGGGTGCCCATTCCGCAACACTGGATAGCACGTACATGTAAACACCGTCCACAAAAACGCACACGCGCTTCGGACCAGAGGACAGGTGAAGGCTCCGATTTTGCGCAACCTCGAGCAAAGCCTCTTCGAGCAAAGGTGAAAATAACACGCAAACCACTTCTTTTATACCCTTTTCTTCTCAG
The DNA here is from genome assembly GCA_037355805.1 of Ixodes ricinus. Taxonomy (NCBI): domain Eukaryota; kingdom Metazoa; phylum Arthropoda; class Arachnida; order Ixodida; family Ixodidae; genus Ixodes; species Ixodes ricinus. The sequence continues at coordinate 11,571 of JAZHYW010018426.1, forward strand.
CATAGCCCCGCTCAAAAAGGCCCGGAAACTGTTTTTTTTTTCTTTTCTTCGGGGGATTGTGCTTGAATGCAAATGAAGGGTGCACGCCGGGCAATGCGTGTTGCAGCCAGCCGTAATGCGCTCGACGCTCGAGCGGCTCAGGCTCGGTGGCTGGGGTCAGCAAAACCGGCGAACCCGAAACCCGAAATGCGCGCAGAGAATGAGGGCAGCGCCGCGGAACGTACATTTCTCATCGGGGATACATGAAAATGAAATCAAAACACCACGTCCGACCGGCAGGGCCCGGAAAACGCGGGGAGGCGGAGGATCAGGGTGTCTTTTGTTTGCTGGCTGTTTCGCGGGCAATGTTTTGAGTTACGTACCTCACCGGCTGCTGCAATGAAACCTGTCTTTCTGGGGCGCTGCGTTATTTATTGCCTCGCGCTTCCTGTACTTTTGTTTGGGAACTCTCTTGGAAACGTTGAAGTTTAACCACACTCGGCAAGCACGAACACTGTAATCGAAATATTACATAAGCAAAAAGAAAAAAAAACATATTTGCAGCATTTACAAACATGCGAATGTAAAACGTAAACAAGAACAACTCTGGCGACTTCATGGAAGCCACGACCTAGTCGTTTTTTTTTAGTATTGTGATTAAACTTTTGTGTTGGTTTTAAGTTTGCAGTTCTTTAAAGCTCGTCTTACTTTTTCTTCTTTTTTTTTAAGTTCGTAAGACTCATTCCAGGCCAGTCGACATTACCTCCCCGTCGAACGTACCGTACCGTCTATTGAAATCAATGAACTGGGGCCAACATGCGAGAAGGCCGATTTACTCATTTCTATCTCCTTCCCTCTCCTCGCAGAACTTAAATCGGAAATACCCGGCTCTTGTTTGAACCTTACAGTACTGTCTTTCTCCTTGCCACTTTTTATAATTTGTACTAGGGGGAGCGTGCGATACCACCTACACTGAGCGCACCGCTTCGCCTTGGACGCAAACTGTGCACGCCACCAGCGAGGCGTGTGAGTATTACTTCGCGTGCAGACGCGGGAGTTAGAGGACTGCACCGGCACGTGTCGGGTTGCCGGACCTCAAAAGGTCCGGCGACTCGACACGGGCCCTCTGACTCTCAGTCTTATCCAAACCGGGACCGGCCCGATGGGATGCCTATCTGATTCGGCCCGGCCCGAGCCTGGCCCGGGTTCGTGCGGAGCTCCAGCCCGTGTCTTCATGCGACCGCGTTCCTGGATCTCACGTCGGAGCACGGTGTTGTGCTGGAGAACCTTGATATCCTAAAACGTACCTGCGTTCAGCGTTCCTGGACAACAAAGCCCCCTCCTTGTCGGACGTGAGCAGCTTGAGTTCGTTGATTCTCAAGCTGCTCTCAACAATCTCAAGCTGCTCACGTCCGACAAGGAGGGAGGCTTTGTTGTCCTTCCGCAGGAGCTATACCAGGATCCCTGAACAAGGTGAAGGTGAGAGCGAAAGAATTGTGCGGCGAACTATCTTTCTCTGCTTTGGAGAGGAAGGTGAATTCTAGCAAGAAACTTTCCATGAACTTGTTTTTCACGGCGAAAACGCACAAGACAGATGTTCCTTTTAGAGCACTTGTTACTGAAAGAGATACGTGGCAGATCCAGATATCTTCCTTCCTCCGCACCAGACATGTACACGTTACCCAAAAAAGTAACTAAATACCGTTACTCGTTACTCGCTCAAAAAGTAACTAAATACGTTACTCGTTACCGATTCTCAAAAGGAACGCGTGAGTTACCTCAAAAGTAACGAGTTACTTTCCACGTTACTTTGACGACCAAATACTCAACTGTTTTTGTTTCATGGTTTATTGTTTTCTTTTTAGTTGCCATTGCCCTTAAGCAGCAGCTGCCTGTAGAAGTTTTCATCAGCTATGTTTCCCCGGTTCCTTGAAAATACATCTCCGGAGACGCTGAAGAGTCGTTCTACCGACGGGCTCGAAGGAACGGCAGTGTTGTGCTTCAGGAAGAGCTGGTGAATCTTCGAGAACTGCGCCTTCATTAAGGACAGCGGGTAATGGGTTATGTGCCTTCACGTGTTTGCAACCTCCGGGTCTACGTTCGGTCCGTACCCGTTTCTAGAAGGTTCAACCAACGAACCTGATTGTGCTCGCTGGGTGAAGGACATTCCCAGTTGTAGAGTTCAGTACAGTAACGTTTATCGCTGGACACGTCAGTCAAACTGTTCGACTGACGTGTTCAGCGATATACGTTGCTGTACTGTCATACTGTTTAGTTGTTTTTCGGGTTGCCCATCTGCCTTTGTCACAATAGACGCATACTCAGGCTAGAATAAAAACAAGGCCATTTAAGCGGTGTTGTACACGTTACTCCTCAAAAGTAACGAGATACCGTTACTCGTTACTTGGCCTTCAAAGTAACTAAATACCGTTACTCGTTCCTTTTCTAAAAAAGTAACTAAATACGTTACTCGTTACCGAAAATAGTAACTAGGTACAAGTAACTCGTTACTTGTAACGCGTTACGTACATGTATGCTCCGCACCCACCTATCAAGCCTGAAACTGCAGGATGAATTTTTGGTCCGGAATTCAGAAGAAGTGATTGAATTTTTGAAAGAAGGGTGTAGAGGGAAGTGCAACGCTTTTTGAATTGATGTTGAAGTTCTCTTTTATTCTATTCCGCATATCGTCCTTTTTAACACTGTTAGAAGTCGCATTTAGAGCAGCGGTCAAACAGCATTTCGTAGCACTTGCAGGATAAGTGTGGAAGGTTTCGTTGAAATTTTATCTTTATATCTTGACCACACCTATGTCTGCTTTGGTGGAGAGGTGTTTTTGCAAAAACAGGGTATCTGCATTGGTTCACGGGTTGCGCCTATTCTGTGCGACATTTTTTAGCACACTGCGACCAAGCTATTCTTGAGAGGCTAGTATGTCGATGATTACCTGGTCATCGCCCTCCCAGGGAACAAGCTCACGGATAAGAAGGTGGCTGACGTAATCGGCACGTTCACGTCCTGCTCTCATGGGTTAGAATTCACTCATGAGAGGACCACGGAGGGCTCGTTACAATTTTTGGATTTAAAACTAAAATTCTTAGATGACCATGTGTGTTGGGCTTATGAGCCTCGCTCCAAGAAAGGTGTACTCCCTTTTAATTCTGCTCAGTCCAAGTTAGTTAAAAGAGGTATTGCCTCTTCGTGCCTCGGAGCCGCTCTGAAAAAATCCAGTCCTGAGGAAATGGAAAGGAGCTTCCTTCTGCAGGTAGATCGGCTCGCAAGTGCGGGTTTTCCGCTGAGATCGATTGTTGAAGCTGCAGAGGGCCTTAAAAAGAAATTTAGGGGTGCGGAAAGAAACGTTCATGAACGCCAAAAAATAAGAACCGCTGTAATCCCTTACAATCACGCGGTATCTCATAACTTGAAAAAGGTAGCGGAACGTTACGACGTTCCCGTCGTCTTTTCAGCCCCTAAAAAGCTCTCTGCGTTATGCAGAAAAATCAATGATTCCGAAGGGAAGAGTGACGAGTGTAAGAAAAAAATACCAGAATAAGTTCGTGGAATGTCAGACCGGTGTTGTGTATGACATTCCGCTTTCCTGCGGTGGGTCTTACGTAGACCAAACTGGGCGCTGTGTAAATGATCGCGCGAGAGAGCACCCTGCTTTCTTAAAACAGTCACCTTCTGGGCACCTGGCTGTGCATTGCAACCGATGTGAGTGCACACCAGTTTTCAATGACATGGCAATCCTGCAGCGATACAGCAAAAAGATTACCAGGGAAATTCATGAGGCGTTTGCAACAAAGGAGAAGGGTGCAGATAAGTGCATAAGCGAACCTTCCGTGACCCTATCAGATAAAAAGCGTTTATTCTAAGATAAAGAGTGGGCACGTGGAAAGTGACGTGGGGTGTTTCAAAGTGTATATAAGACTATGTTTTTCCAAAAATGAAACTTCAGTTGCGAGCGCGCCTTGTGTTGTCGTTTCCTTACTTTGTCCTAGTCTTTCGGCGCTTGTCTTTTCCCATAATGAACCAACTGGCCCAACTCACCATTTTGTTGCTTTCCTAATGTTTTGAAGGTCGCTAAGGCTCGAAAGCGGTGTCAAGGTTTCAGCCTTCCATTGTTCAGTCTCCATGCCTAGCTGCTAGTGTCCAGAAATTAAACTCGAGACTCACCCCGAGGTGCTTGCGAAGGTTAAAGAGAGAGGACCTCCCGGCTGCGTTTACGTTTTGCAGCGCTTGCAGCGAGCAGTGAAGTTATCACCACTATGTTCGACAAAGTCAAAGTTCAGTTCATAGCCGGGATACGTCAACACCTACCGTTCGTCACTCATGACAGCCTTTTGTTTGAGCGATAACGGTTAATTACAATTCAACTATTTTACTTCTTTCTTGGGATGTTCTCTCGCCCTTCCGCTTTCTGTTAAGAGCCCTCTTATTCCCCTTTCTCAGGTGAGATGAGATAGAGATATCAATGAACAGAACGGTCCACTAAAATAGTAGGGAGAGGGGAGCAGAAGGCTACATGAAGTGGAATGCGTTCCGATTTTCTTTTTAATTACTTCTATGCAACGCAGACCAAAAGGCTCGACCGTGGATCAGGGACTCATGGCGCTTGGGAAAGGGCAAGTCGACCACATCGTGTGTGGCACGCCCCGCCGACAGAGGCTAGTTTTAAACAGTTAACTCTTAGGTGTCTACGCGTCGCGTGTTTCCGCGAGGTGGCTCTGTCGCTTGGCTGAAGAGGCGGGGGTGTTCGAAGAGGCCGGAAAGTGCGAAGACGGGGCGAGAGAGAGCCACTCACAAAAAGGTTGAAATAAAGCAAATGATATATGCGCTTTTCCGCGCTATGAAAAAGGAAAAACAGAAGTAGAAAAACGTCTGCCCTTTGCGCCTGCATTTTTCTTCGACGAAAATGTTTTTTTTTTTAAGTTCTTGTTTTATTTTGTGGCGTCTAATGTGGGGCCCAACTTCGCGCATGGTCAAACCCGCTGTATACTGTTCACAAGATGGGGTCATTTGCTCGCGAAAAGTATCTGTTTCTTCGCAGATACTTTTTAAGTTACTTTTGCAAAAAAGTATATACTATCTTTGCAGTTGCTTTAAAAAATGTATCGAGTTACAGGTAAAAGTTACAAAAACGTAACCAGTTAACAGTATCGCAATACTACCCAAGACTGCTCGTGTGTTCGACGACGCCCGATAACTACTACGGAACGACATACACCATGGTCAGCGATTTTCAACATCAACATGATAAGTCTTTAAACATGAGGAAGATACACAGAAAGGGGGACGGACAATTTCGCTCTCTATTTTATCAGACTGCTCTTTTCTCGATGAAGGATCAAACACGCTTTACTGGGAATGAGATGCTCGCGGCTATTTTCACCAGCGCATGGAAAGTTTTAAGTTTTCAATTTCCATCTCTAGTGTAAGAGAAGTTAGCTCCGACTGTTAACCCCGAACGCTTGTGTAGCGCGAAGCTCAGGTAAGCCTGCATTAGAGAGTTTAAGTATTGCATACAGGAGTAAACGCAAGCGTTGTGTATTTGCGTCAGTGCTGCGTGTTCCACGTTGCGCAAGCGCGCCTTCACCATGTGCCAATCCAAGACGCAGTTTCGGCTCCGCGCACTCGCAGTGTGGAACACGCAACGCAAACGCAACTGCAAAGTTATTGAGCTTTCTAGTATACGCTATATTAAACTCACAATGGATTAGAAGCGACTGACGCAATGCTTGCTGTCCGTCGGCTGTTACGCACAACGTGCACACAAAAATGGATCTACTTAGGAGTCGCACAACGGCCACGCTGGCTAGGCTCGCGCTTCCAATACTTCGTTCCATCATATGTCCGCGCGCAGACTACAGTCACGAACATATACAGCAATGAACACAGATACTAAAGGCAAAAAGTCACTAAACCTTTCCTGTGCAAATTTTTTTTCATTCATGACGGTACATGACAGAAATATGAACAACACCGTAACGTTGCGCTTTTGACATCGTTTGTTGGACCATAGCCTCCTTTATACGGAGAAAGCCTGGCACGTCGCGGAAAAAAGTGGCCGCCAGAAAGTAGGAGAGGAGAGGGCGGGGAATCGGGAGCGGAGGGAAGGCTAGGCTCTAGCGCCACACAAGAGCGAGCGGCCAAACGCAGAAACAGTCTTTTTTTCCTCTTTTTTTTTTCGGAATCGCGGAGAAAAGAAAGTCAACGTCAACCCTTCCCCTTACGCCATCCCTGCGTCCGCATCTCCGCAGCGGTCCCGGTCGTCGCTTTCGTTTGCGTTGGAGGTTGTGCGACGAACTGCCCGGAAAGGTCGGTATCTGGTGCTCGGAGTATTCGGCGATTCATGGGCCATATACTTCGTTTCACCTTAGGTTTGAACGAAGCCAAAGATATACTTCTGTTTGATCTTACGTGCGAGCGAAGGTGCAGTGCTAGGCGTGCGGCCGAGCACTCATACGTTCGCTGCTTTGCACGCGCGCTTATCCAGTTAATGCATTTCCTCGGGCTATCCTCTCATGCTTATAGCTTCGCCTTCGCTCCACATAGGACTAAACGAATATAGAAGTGCGAGATCGACGCTTTGTGCATTGCTGCTTTGCTCGAGCGTGCGTGCGATGCAGTAACGCAAAGCGTTGGGCTCGCGCTTCCAGCTTTGGTTTAGCTCGCACATGAGGTGAAACCAAGTCGCTTACTCAACGGAGGCTCAAGCGGTAGCAGCGTCCACAATAAACATTTTTACTACTACTTTACGAACTGTTTCATTGTTGCGCCTGTAGTCCAGTTGAAGCTCCTACACGCGACGGGTCAAAATGTGGCTAATCGGACACTCACTGAAACACGGTCCTCGGCACCTGGGCGTCGAAACTACACAGAATCAAAAACTGTTCGGTCCTTCCGCGGACGACACGATGGTCCGATGACGTCGCACTCCACTGGCAACACCGACAACTCTGCCGACGCCGCCGGAATCGTGCATTGTTGCCAGCGCCCTTCGAATCGCCGCCGTCGCCGCAGCCGCTTCTCCCGGAGTACGAAAACGACGGTGACGGCACCACAAAACAAACGTGGTTCGGGAGCGGCCGCTCGCTGACCCAAGCGCTCGCAGTTCATCTCTGCCCTTTCTGCCTCTGCGCTACCATATTGGTGCCACTGTTCGCGCGCTCCTCCTCTCTTTTTCTGCGGCCGCGCGCCCTATGGCTCCGCCGTCGATGTGCCAGGCTTTCTCCGTATAGAGGAGGCTATGGTTAACCCATCGGCTAGTGGCGTCAGCTGCGGCCCGTACGCAAGGTGAAACAAAGGTATCGAGTAGTAGCCAGTGTTGTTGTTGTTTTGTGGTTTCTTGATTTCGTTTAAGCGACGGCTGCATTAAACGAAACTGAAATTAATGAAAATTTTTTTTAAAGAGTCAGCAGGGAAAACACATATTTTTGTACATTTTTGTACGATTTTGTTTTGCGCAAATTTTGCACCGTTAGACGCAATTTAGTGGGGGGTAGTCCTGCTCTAGGCCCCGCCCGGTGCTTACAAAACTGGACACCTTTTCTCGTGTCTCGTTGGTTGGGGAGATGATTGACGTGTGAAATGTTGGTTCTAAAATTGTTTTTCAGTGCCGTAAAAGTATTTTAATTGACAGTATTTTATCTTTGAAAAACAAATTATCTAAATAGAGTCATTATTAGTTTTCAGAAATATCCCGGCGTTGCTGAACAAGTGGCGCTTGTTGAGCTCGTTTATTGTTATGATTGCGAATCGTTCTGCGGTCACTGACGTGTTTAGAGGAAGATCTCCTCAACCGACCTAGTTTGCAGCAAACTGTCGCAAGTATAAGCGCCTTCTGAAGCGCTGTGCGGGAGCTTATGCGCGTAGCAGAACTGATTTAAGCCTAGCGTCTCACGCCTTCGGAAGCTGCTTTGCTGGTATGGTTAGGTCTGTAGGGGGACTGGCCCAAGCCTATAGTACCCCACGTCAACTATGTTGATTGATCCGGCTTGATTCTGTCCCTTTGGCGCGTGTTGGCGCTCAATAAAGATGATTGTTTCCGTAGATGCGGTCCCGTTGCTTTGCGAATCGGTGCAACCGCTGATTGCAACTATTGTTTAATACTCAGAAGATACCTAGACAGGTAGAATTAGCGAGCCGTTTGGCTGGATTCAATCGGGCGTTCGGCTCGGATCAAGTTTGTTTAGGTATGTTCCCGTCATCTCGCTTCGAAAGGCAAGTCGCTCTCAAGTTATGCAGTGCACCTGGCCTACCAAAGCGATATGTAATATGTTTACGTCACCTTCCTAATGACGCGTCATGACGCCCACCCAAGTTCCTCGCAACAGCGACTTAAAAAAATGACAGGAACATTAAAACTGGAAGAACTGCATACTTAGTTTGTTCCTCGCAGTCCTCCGCAGTCGCTGATACCGCATATCGATAGACGCTGACAGACGCTTGTACTGGATCGTGGCTCGTGCATCATGGAACACTGAAACGCCGTTTTCGTGGTTAGCGTCTTCGAGCGTTGCAGAAGTTTTTAGACTGGGCGGAATCAACGAGCTTGAGTCTTACCTTAGAGCGGTAAACCGGAACCCATGGGGCCTGCAGCGGAAATGCCCTCCTCCCCCCACTCCCCGGTTACCGCTCATCTTCGCCTGTTTGCACTAGTGATCACGTGACGTCAAGATGGCTGTGTGCAGAGGTGGGCCAGATCAGATTGGCCAGATCACGGTCAGCAGATGGGCACTCTGGGGCCGCGTTCAAATCTTATTCGAACGGATCCGAGTTATTCCGATGGATCGAGTCACGTGACAAGACAGATACAGAAATGCTGGACGCGGGTAGGTTTCCGAACGCAACGGGTACAAGACCTTTACCCGAGAGTGAGATAGAGTAAATTTTGGAACATGGCCGTCTGGATGGGCACCGAGCGACCGAGCCGGAGCGAGCAAGTGCGAGCTGGCTACTGGCGCGGCGACGGCGGTGCGAGCCACATTTAACCGTGATGATCGTGCTGTGGGAGAATGGCGAATCTCCATGTGTGCCATGTTTGGCTAGGCAGAGACGATGAACAACAGGGACCGGGTGTGCACGCATCGCACAAGATCTGACCAGGTATGGGCACCGATCCGAGAGAATCGATCGTATATGTCAAACATCGCGTGGATATCTCGCATGAAAGTTTTGCATTTTCGCTGCACTCGACCAGCGGAATGTTCATAGCTCTTAAGGAAAAGTACGCAGGGCATATAGAGTATCTGCAAGTGGAAGCCAAGAAGGAATGCGCGAGAGCTTTCACGCGTTCCTTCTCGGATCGGATCCACGCGTTGGTGCTCATACCTGGTCAGATCTTTTGCGATACGTGCATACCCGGTCCTATTCGTTCATCGTTTGCCTAGCCAAACATGGCACACATGGAAATTTACCATTCCCCCGCAGCACGATCATCACGGTTCAATGCTACTCGCACCGCCGTCGCCGCGCCAGCCGCGCTGGCCAGCTCGCACCTGCTCGCTCGGTTCGGTCCCCATCCAGGCGGCCGTGTTCCAAAAGTTATTCTATCTCACTCTTGGGTGAAGGTCTTGTATCCGTTGCGTTCGTAAACCTACCCGCGTCCATCATTTCTGTATCTGTCTTGTCACGTGACTTGATCCGCCGGAATAACTCGGGTCCATTCGAGTAAGATTTGAACGCAGCCCCAGAGTGCCCATCTGCTGACCGTGATCTGGCCAATCTGATCTGGCCCACCTCTGGGCGCAGCAATCTTAACGTCACGTGATCACTAATGTGGCAAGCAGGCAAGATGGCGGCAACCAGGGGGGTGCCATTTTCGGCCGCTGGTTTACCGCTCTAATTTTACTCAAGCTTGTTGGGCGGAATAGCAGACGGATGGAGGCGAAAAGGACGCCGACGCAGCTTTCGTGTCCGCGTCTCACGGGCATTACAGGCGACGATACACGCCGGCGTGGAGGTAGGAATTTTCTGGAGGCGACTTGAAACCACCAGAGATGAAGCCAGAAGTGTAGAGGGACACGCCCCCAACGATGACCAAAACCAAGAAACGCTACTGAACGAAAAGAAGAGTTGACTCAACAGCTGTTTTGATCATCCTCGGGCCCGGAGGGTGTCCACAGAAGCTGTTGGCACCAAGACAGCTTTCCTTTTCGTTTAACAGCGCCCCTTGTTGTTGTTTTTTATTTTATTTTTATTTTTATTTTTGGGGGCCTAACCTTACACACTTTTGGCTTTACCTCCGGTGGCGTCATGTCACCTCCACAAGCTTCCTACCTCCATGCACGGCGGTGAAATAGCAGACGATTTCGCCGCGTCTGCTCGCGGGACTAGCAGGTGGTGTCCGACGGCAGACTAGACGCACCGGATGTCGCGAAGGGAAAACACTAGGCTTGTTAGCGTGTTCATGCCGTAGCAGCCAAGCCATTCCAATCCAGCAGTAATGGGCGGGGCCACTGATCTGTGGGTGGGGCTTAAAGCGTGTCGTGACCTTCACCTCAATTGCGTCTAACGGCGTAAATGTTTCTTGAAAAAGTTTGTTATTTCGTCAAAAAATTACAACAAAAAAACAGTCTCATCTCTTCCTTCTAAAAACACTTTTTTATTTTAGATTTTTTTTAAAAGATCATGAGGAATGGCCGTCACATGTCATCCACAATCTCGCATCGTAAAAAAAGTCGTATGGTTGTGGCATTCCACCCACATTGCTAAACATTGACTAAACTGTTTCTGCGGCCTCACAACATTTTGCCAAAGGAGGAGTAGCATCTTTGATGGTCGCATCGATTAACGAAGCCATGATGAACTTGACGAGGAGGACACGCCGTCTAAGATGTATCCATTAATCGATTTCCACTGGTCGATGCAAACACGTGCGCGCTATAACCTCGGCTCAGTGGGTAGTCTCTCGGCGGTACCGCGACTTCATTACAGAGCACGGTGAATGGAGAGTTTCAGTGTTGCGCATAGGAGCAAACGCAAGCACTGTACGTTCTTGTCGTCGTTGCGTTTTTCAAACTTCGCACTCGCCAGACGCACGCAGCGCAGCGACCTATGCGTATACGTCTCGCAATCGAATTTTGTTGCGCGTACAGAACGACCCGCCGCGTGCCATTCTCGTTGATCTCGCCGCGCGTGGCACAACGATCGCGAGACTCGGATCGGCTGACAGAATACCTACCTTCGATTGCATCGGGACCCTTTCCACGGGCACGTCTATGTAGATGGCGCCGGAGCTGCTTGCGTATACATTTTGCGTTCCGCTGCTCGAAGAGTGCTAGTACCACGCGTTCCGCAGCGTTTCACTGAGATTTGCCCTACGTCGTACGCGCGACAACTGGACGCGAGGATCTTTACGCTATATTTACAACTCCGTATATGCACTGAGCATAATGCTTCCTGTGCTTACGTCAGTGTCGCAACGCATATACTGTTTTTTTATGTTTAAATAATTTGTTTTCTCATTCTGCGAGGTCCCTCCGAAGATTGCTGTAATTGGCTCTGCTATGTGCTTCGCGAAAAAATAAATGCTGTAGATTTTTTTAGAATGTGTATTAAGATAACACTAGGTTAAGCATATTATAATTAGAGATTAAGTAAGGCTGGGTGCGGCGAGCCCCGGACCTTTCATCGTTTCGCAGCCATTTGGAAATTACGTTAGGTGCAGAGAAAAACGACGAAGAACCAACTACGAAACAAGACGCGTGAGCATAAGCCGCCACGGCCGGCATTAAGATGTCAATTACTATAGCAGCGGAAACATCACTAAAGCGATAAAACGTAAAAAAAAAAGATAAACGTCGAGGGTGGAGTTAAGCTTGCATAGGAATTGTGCGTTCGTTTGACTTCACTTATCCGGGGGAAAAATGGCATGGAGATGCTAGTCATAAAAGTAGTTCTATATTACTTCGGGTCTCGCAACGTCCAGAAAGATACAAGCCTTAAAGGGCCCATGAAATGAATTTTGGGCTGGTATAAATTACTTTAGATTGGGATTTTACTAATAGCACATCGTTCAGTGGGCCAAAAAGAAAAAAGGTATAAAGTCAAAAGCCTGATTTTCAGTGCGAAAATTTGAAAACACAGCGGACTATCTCATACCTCTCTCCCCTTCGTAAGCTCTCTGCCTTTTCACTGTGATACATCCGCGGTTCCCAAAGCGCGTCACCGGGTCCAAACGCACGGCACACGATGCCGGACCTCACTTATTCCCTTCACCCCTAAACTGACATTGTGGTGGAAGCTACGCGCTTGCCGGACCAATCAGCCGCCTTCCTTTCATCGCCAGACCTCATTCTTTGCGCGTGGGTATGCGCGAGAGAGCGTGATCACGTGGCAAAAGTGTGGCTGGCACCAACGAGCACGTAGCTTCCACAGCACTGTCAGCTTCGGGGTGAACGGGGTGGGGAAAGCAACTTTTGTCTCAGTTATGAGCGACGGGCTAATCTTCTAGGGAGGCACTGGCTCTGTCCGGGTAAACAAACGAGATTCCGAGCAAGAGGGGACTCCCCTCTTTTCGTCTTCTTGAACTGAGGCAAGATTCACGAAGAGCTTCTTAATTTACGACAACTTAGCCAAGAGTTCGTAAGTTAAGAACATCGTAAGAAGAGGAGAAATCGGTATTCACAAACGCGTTCTTAAGTCAGAGGAGGAAAGCGACGTTCTCGTATGGAAAAACTAGAACTTACCGGTGCTGTTGCTATGGCGACGGCGTCTTCGACAGCACGAACAACCAATCGGAGAGCTCGGCATGGTTCGGAGCCGTTCGGAGCACGTGGACTTTTAACAACAAACACAGGCGGCCTTTCTGCCACCGCTTGTCTGGGGTTCGTGTCCGCGCAGTGATATGTCGACGCTAACACGATTTAAACACGTCCGAAAGCCGAGGCCGGGATGCGTAACCGCCTCCGTTGACTGCTACAAACTCGATCGCTACGAAGTCAACTGTCATCGTTGGTAAAAGACGGCCCGTGTCAGTCGTTTGCAAAGCGACGCAGATTGAAACAATTTCCGCGGCGTTTTTCACGGCCTCGGAGATGCAGAGCGAGCCGACGTTCATAAAGATGCGTTTGAACTACGAGAGTGTCAGCAAGAGCCACGTTATACCTGTTCACACTTGGAGCGGACGCGCGCGTTTGATCGAAGTGCTGGATTCGCGCTGTTGGCCCGCGAATTGGTAAGCGCTTCGGGACCGATCCTTTACGATTGCAACTCGATACTGATGTGACACTCGGCAAAGAAAGGTTGGACCGGCATTGCGACCCACGAACTGTTATAGCGATCGACAGTGACGTGCAGTCATGTCAGAATAAAAATGGCACACTAATAACATAGTGTAAATACCGTGTTGCGAAGGTAATCCATGCGGCGTTTATTTGAGCTCTATATCACACAAAACAAAGATATAGAATCGATGAGAGTCCCTTTTCGACGACAGCGTTCGTCACCGCTGCCTCGGAAAAGTAGGAGATGACAAGAGAGAATTGACCTTGATCTAAAATTGAGGTCAGCGATCAAACTATGATACGGGAAGGGTTCAAAGGGTCGCGCGGGCATATTCCATTCAGCACGCCAGCCGGTCGTGGGCAGACTGTCTTGGCCAAGGACCGTCGGAGTGCCTGCTAGGCCTATCTGCCGAGTTCGCTTGGTCGGAATCGGTGGAATCGTGGTCGTTGGAGCTTTTCCCGGGTGTTTGTGGATCCAGCGTTCTTGTTCGTCGTGGTCTGTTTCAAGTACTTTTACTTTTCGCTTGCTGCTTGAAGTCGGGACGCGTGAGAAGAGCACGTAGAAAATAAACGTCCGTTGGTCGTCGCGGCCGAGTATCCGAGCGACGCTGTCGGCCATGCTGATTTGATCGTAAGAAGTGCGTAAGACAGCTTCGGAGCTGTCGTAGGATTCGTTCGCAAACCACGCAAAAGTTGCGAACATTTCGTTTCGTGAATTCGGATTTGTTCTCAAATTTTGTCGCAAGTACTTTTTTGTTGGTAAGTTCGCTTCGTGAATCTGGCCTCTGTTTGGTAAAATACGCGACTTTATGAGTTGAGGAGGAAAGCTAAACAGGAAAAAGTTGGAAAAGCGTTTTGATGACCCCTTTAAAGGGGTCATGGAACGCTTTTCTTTCCTTTTATTTCTAGGTTTGACATTGTTCCCTTCCAGGTTTGACTCATGCATGCCCCACAAAACAACACAAGTGACCGTGCTGACTTTTTTTTTTTTATTTTTTTTTGGAGACAGCACTTTAGTTAACGTGTAACTTTCGTCTATTGTACGCTATCGACCAGGTCACCCCTGCCCGCCCGGACACAAAGTCACCCTGCGCCTTTTCTCAAGTATCTACAACCGTCATCCCACCGTCCTTGAAACTTGGCCCCGACCGTCAAGCTTCTTCAACCGGATAAGAACTGCCTTATGCTTCTTCTCTCACGAAAGCTCCAACCATCACCCTGCCGAAATTTGGACCCGACCGTAGCATTGTATAAACGAATGCCAATCTGGAACTGTTTCCAGGCGTCTTTGGAAACTCCAACCGTCAACCCGCCGTTTTTGAAACTTGGACCTCGACCGTAGCTTTGTATAAATACCACCCGCGTTTAACTGTTAAAGTTCTTCCTGACGAAGGCCGGACTCCGGCCAAAACGTCGAAGAATAAACCGTCCGTTGTTGCTGCTTTCACCAAGGGTTTTCTTTTCTTCCAGTTATATATATATATATATATATATATATATATATATATATATATATATATAATGAACACTTAATGTTGTATAAAACATGTCTGACTACAGCCCGATTGCCTGAATGTTGCCTAAATGAAGACACTGCATGCAGTCTCTAAGCAGAAGACTCCCCAGCAAAAAACCACGCGATGAACAAACGTTGTTGGAACCACCTTTTTCTACGCTTCAAAACGTCCATTCTTAAAAAAAAGTCACAATATGTTTATTGTGTTTAAAGTTCTTTGAAACATCCTCCTGTGGCAGAACTAGAGAAAAGTCAGTTTGACCTTGTCTGGCTCGTTGGCGCCAAAGTAAAGCACCCTGTCTCTAACCAGCGCATTCAAGCGAAGCCCTTTTGGTTCTAAGTTAGGCTACTTGGATTGCTAAACTAGGGCTGAGTTAGGTTGCTCTGTGGTGGGTCCGCAAGAGGGCAACTACCTTCTGACGTGACTCTCCAAGCAAATCTAGGCTAAACCCCTTCAAATCTCCGGTCACGTCCAAAGTCATTCACAATGTCGGAGCACAAAACATCGGTTGTACTTTATCGTATAAGACGCCGTGGCTTTAGGTACATCCCCCCCCCCCCCTCCCCTTTTCGGTGTTTTGGAAGAAGCTATTTTTATGTTAGTGATGTACGTGCCTGCCTACTCTAAATAAACAATTTCGTGTATGGAAGAGCTCGGGCGGTGCCACACTGAAAGAGTAATTTGTTCTTAGTTTAACTCATACCGCTCATCAAGTCGCATGGAATGCCCAAGAAACCGTCAGCGTCCCGGCGCGGTGACCCGTGGCGCTTGGATTCCCTGCTGCTTTACCTTTAGTTTTCTTAATTTTAAGGTGTGCGCTGCCTCAAGTACACGTGTACTTAATCTTTTCAAGTCTTGCGGTAAGCCCATTCCTGGTGTCCCGGGCGTCGCTGTTTTTGTTCGTTTCGTTTCTCGTCTTCGTTGTTTTTTATTTTTTTATTTTTTTATTTTTAATTATGAAATGCGACCGTCGCTTTTGTGGCGGCAGTGGAGTTACCCCAGAATTAGAATGGGCCATTGTGAATATTCAGCCACTGTCCACTGAGTGAATTAACATTGAGCTTCAAAAGAACAAATAAATAACATAGCAAATGAGGAAAACACGACGAAAAGGTGGCAGGCAAAGAAGAAATGCATTTCAACTGGACATGAGCAAAGAGACAACGCGTTGAGCCCGCGACGCCACTCCACATGACTGCCCTTCTCACTGGCGACAAGTTGTTAGCTTCGCGTTCTTTTGTTTAGTTTAATATTGCATTGTATGGGCTCTTGATATTTTTAAATTCGAGTGGTTGCTATCAAAAGTTTAGAAAAAAAATTAAAGCCGTTTACCCTGTAACGCCGAATTATGGCGCAGCTCTTGAGGAGGAGGATTGAAGCGGTACTGTGGGGAGGGTGTACCCCATCCATCCCTCCTCCCCTCGTCATCCTTCCTGCCACTCACGGGGGCCACATGGCCTCACCGGGGCAACGTGGCTCCCGTGAGCTCACGCTGACCCTCTGAAGTCACGTGAGCCCCATGACGTCATGGGGGTCACGTGACCTCAGGGAGAGGGTCACGTGTCCTCAGGGGGGAGGGCCACCGTGACTTCCAGGGGGGTCACGTGACACGAGAGGGGAGTCACGTGACCTCAGTGACCTCAGGGCGAGGGGGGTCACGTGACCAGTGAGGGGGGGGGGTTCCGTGACCTCGCGGTTACGCCGAGCGACGTCGGCGACCTTGGCTCGTGAGCAGCGTTGGGGCCCGAGGAAGCTCGTTGAATCGTGGTTCATCCGCCGAGACCATAAAGCGCCGTTCACACTCTGCGTACCGGTACCGAGAGACACCAGACCAGTTTTAAGCCTTTTGCGACTTCTTAGGACCAGATGCGCTGCAGCGGAGCTGGTCCTAAGAGATCGCAAGAAGCTTAAAAAACGGTCTGGTCTCTCTCGGTCTTACTCGGTCGCAAGAGTGTGAACGGGCCTTAAGGCGTGAAACATAAACCGTGGCCCCCTACCGGACATTTACGGGGACCTGTTAGATTAGAGTTGACTGGATTTGGCTCTCTCCACCACCGGGGCCAGTGCATACTGATGATGCCACCGGATAGGTGGCGAAACGTCTGTGCTGTTGTAACTCTTGTGTTGTGTTAAACCAGAGTGATTTTATTTAATTATGACTACCCCTGGCGTTTGGAAGATATTTGTATACATTATTCTTCGCTGAATCTACTTTAACGAATTTTTTTTTCAAACCATATAACTTATAAATACGTTTTTGTGTTGCAGGAGGCACGCAACATTCGCTATGTTAGCATTCATAAAGCACTGGAAAAGCTGCCCTCTCTCGGAAATATAAGACATCCTTTCAAGGCGCGACAAGGTATTGCTGTAAAAAAAATTAGTTACAATTTGTGACTAAAAATGCATATAGTCACGAATAAAAAGTGCGGAAGAATGCAAAACTTACCAAAAAAAATCGCTTATCTAGGTGAAGTTATTCCTACAACAAGAAAACAAATACACAGACCAGACTATGCTGACAAAGACTTGTAATCACAGATGTTTGATAGACCTTCCAGGAAAAAAGAGAAGGGCATCTGAATGGCAGCACCTAACTTTTGCATGCTCCGACGCCCGAACCTGGATAGCTCAGTCGGCAGGGCTCTTGTCTCACGACCTCAAGGTGGTGCGTTCGAATCCCGCCGGCGGATGGAAGTATTTTGATATGGTTCCCAACGTGGTACACGCCCTTTGGTGTCGGTTTTTCGTTATAGCCAAACGTTACAGAACTGCATGGAAATCGGCTGAGAAAACACACTCTGTGTTAAAAACGGTAGCACCGTACATCCGGCTTCGATGACAGAGAGGAATTGACCTGAAGCAGCGCACTTTCGATGCTTGTATATGCGTTCACGCGCTATGGTCAGGAAGGCTCTAAACCAGAATACGCGATGAGATTCGAGAATGATCTCGAACATTCCTGGACAACAACGATTTGGTAAGAGGTCAATCGGTGGGGTATAAACAAGTCCCATACCGTCGCCTTGTAGCCCCATGCGCTGTCATCGCTGCCACACACGCGCAATCTTCATGTAGATAAGGTTTTTCGTTGTCTTCACGATAAATAACAACAAGAGTTGGGGCTCCAATCCACGCTGGGAAAGTGGTTGGACAGCGAAGATGTCCAACCACCTTCCCAGCGCCTCGTCCTGTCTGCTTCTCTCCTCGTGTCCTCGTTGTTTTGGCGCCTCACTTCAAGCATGTGGTATCATCTGCAGTGATGGTCCACTGCACTATGGACCCTTTTTATTGCAAACATCACCAGATGCTGCTCCCGTCTTTGACATGCCAGAGAACTTCCGTTTTGTAAAAAGAAGAAGTAAAGGTCACCTTAACACCGCTACTTGAAATGTAGATGAAACGTTTAACCCCTAATTCTCCAGCTGAACGTCAGAAGAATGAAGGAGGTGCAAGATATCTTACAATGTTTCGAATATTATTGTAAGCTAACTTGCCTCCTCCAAGATGTAATATTGTACAGACGAGGGCCTTCGTTAAACCTCCTCGTGCGTGTAGCATGTATGCTTTCTAGCACGTGGGGACATAAGCGAGCTGAGCAGGCTTGCAAAGACGGTGCGACCGGAAGTCGCTCCGGGACGCAAGCGGCAGTTCATGTTTGTAAACTGCAAGAGGGTTTATGCCAAATGATGGACGAAAAGAAAGTAAATGCACCGTACCAAAACACTTTACATATGAAAGGTTAGCGACGTCACTCCCCACGTCGCAAGCTGCAGTCGCCGCGGCAGCTTGCGCAACAGTAATCTTCGCTGTGAAACTTATGCGGTGAGCGCTACGTCGTGCTTCGCATTTTTATCAGGAGCGCCTTATCATCAATTATGTGGTTCAGATGCTTGTTTTGTGCTTGTTTATTATTGGAAACAAATATTGTCCTGTATGTTGTACGCATTGTTATGCACTTTTCGCTTCAATCGCTGGCGGGTTTTTTTTGTTTTTGGTTCCGTGAGGATGACGACACGGAGAAATCCCGTTAATCCGACCTATAAGTCATATAGAACTTCGCTGTAAAAAAAAGTGTTTTTTGGAAATAATATCTTATAATAATATACAAGTCTACTACAGTAGCAGTAGCAGTCCTGAAACAACGATTGGTGTCATCTCGCTACAGGATGTATCTAGTTTTTACAACCCTTCTTATTGGCAGGTACCTCTTCAGCGCTTAGAAAAGACTCCGAGCAAGTACTTTCTCGCAGATCACACGGAGGATCAGTCACAAGAATTTACGCGAGGAGTTAAGTGAATAATAGAGCTAGGTACCTGGATGAAATGCTCAAAGTCTAAAATAAACAACAACGGCAAACATCCGACTCGCCTGAAACGTGCTTTGGCACGCGCTGCTCACTCGGTTCCAACATAGCGTAAGAAACGTTAAGTGAGTGTTTGCATGTGAGAATATTTTATAGGCCAACACGCTATTTCCGCACGAGATGCGGGCACTGCGCGTGCGCAGGAAACACATTCGCGTCAAGTGGAGCGTCTGCCCTGTGCCCTGCCCGATAGCAGCACCACCTCCACTGCGTGACTTCAGCGTCGCGTGTTGGCGTATAAATTCCCTTCCGCCGCGACTTGTGCGGGCAAACATTCGCCTCGCCTTGTAACAAGATACAGCGGGAGGCAGGTCTACCTAAACATGCACTACCATTTTCTTAGTCGATTTCTGCTCTGCTGACTATGACGGGCATATACAAACACTCTGACCAATATCTGGAAAAAACGAATAAGAAATGAACGAGTTTTGTGGCAAAGAAGCTGATTAAAGGCAGAAAAACTAACACGAACGGCAGAAACATAATAATGACGGTTTTTCTTCGCTTACTTCGGGTATAAGGCCGATTTCGCTGGTGTATGCGTTCAAGTTAACAGTTCGCATCTCGAATGAAAAGCGGCCACTGGTGTATCTCGCATTCGCCTATGTGGCAGCGGCGCGACATGGCGGGCCATGCCGCGGAAGTGAACAGGGGTCAGCTGCTTCGAAGTCACCCACCTGAAACTTCCAAGCTAATTCAAAAAGATGTATCCCCTCTTAGAGTAGCTTTTGGAGTAAGACACGAAAACAAACCTCACTGGACGACGCTGACAGTCGGATGCCTCAAAACGGCATCCGACGGTCAGCATTTAATTGCAGGAGTGTAATGTGAAGGTCGTGATGACAAAGAATTTGTTTTGTTTTGCTTTCCGGTGAAGTTGCACAGGGAACTTGATGTCCACCGAAAGAGAACCGCTAATAGTACATTTTAATAAGTTAGGAGAATAGTTCCCGACTGAACCATGCAGATCACTGTTGTTAATGAGCAACGCCGACAGAGGGTTTTAACGGGACGTTCGAACCTAAAAAACACCGAAAAAAGAAAAAAGACGGCCATTAAAAAGAACGCGGTGGGGGAAGGCATTCAAGCAAATTTGACATGAATGACGAAAGAAAATCATTGAAAGGTTTTCTTGAATTACTTCCGAGTAAGACATCGCCAATGACGTCTGCTTCCAAAATTAAAGTATAGATCGACGGCTCAGGAAACCCGGAAGTCAAAACTTCACATTAAGCTTCAATTGGGTTGAAACCAAGGGTCGATTTATCACTCGTGAACGTATGCGGTTTTCAAGTCGAAATAATAAAGTGAATCAGAACACGAGAATCTAAACAGTCATACTGACGGTGTCAATCACCAAATCGGGACGCGTCTTTCGTCATTAGAGAGTTTTAGAAAACCGGAACAAAATACGAACGATAGACAAATCAAAATGAAAGACGTTTACAAATCTCCGTAATGCGAAACTAGAGCGCAGCTTCTAGAGGAGGAGGAGGGGAGGGTACGGGAGGGGGTATGCCCCCTCCTCCTACTCCGTACCCCAGCCCTCCTCCACTCCTTCCACCTCCTTCCCTCCTCCTCTCCCTCCTCCTCCTCGCTTAATACTCCTCTCCTCTCGTCGCTGAATTTTTTTTCATGGGTGACGTGACAGGAAGTTCTGACGTCATTTTCCCCGCTATATTCAGCGGGGAAACTGAATTGATGTTGAGGTCATGTGACGCCAATTTCCACGCTAAAATTTATTAGGAAATTTTTCCCTTCAAAAATTTGGGGGAACTCGTTATGCGAACTTTCGCGGGTAAATTTCCTGCTAAATTTAGCGGAAAACACGAAAAAGCACAATTGTATAATACAATAACCTTCTACTGCCAGAGCAAATATTGTGGATATATGGCTATAGGGCAGCTGCGAAGGAAAGATTAAAACCCGACACGAGGCATTTCTTAATGCAATGACGTAGTAGTGCAGTAGTGTAAACCAGCTCTGTCTTTTTCGCGATTTTCTCCTTTATTTTCCTGTCGCGTCTTCCTTTCTCGTAATTGCGTGTGTGGGGCTCGACGATACTCATAAAACCACCAAGGAAGGGGGACCAGAGGGGCTGTCAAAAAGGAATCCTAGAATCATTTTCGCACACTAGGATTGAGGAACGTAACTCCTTCTTTCATCAGCGCTGTTCCTCTCTACCGCCGTGCGTGAATGAATGACCTGGACGTGCATGGTCGGTGCTCGTGAACACGCGAAGTACGCTCTAGGATGGAAGGGACGAAACAGTGATGTGGGTTCCATGTCATCGATACGCCGAAGAAAGGGATGGCGTTGAAGGCTTTTCAATGATACCTGTCTCCTGAAACTCAAGGGCAGCATGATTGCTCTTTCACGTACTGATCACTGCGGCCCTTTAGGCGTGTCATATATCTACCTGGGATAAACAGCGGTGATGCAGTAACCACAACTTGAATGCAAATAAAAGTAGAAAAAAAACACGCGCACACACACATGAATACACGTTTTTTTAGGGGGACGCGGAGAAAAGGTTTACGGGAAGCAGCGACGCTTATGGGCTCATCTTTGAGTTGGCAGGACTTGGTCAGGAACTTTGATGTGGCATATGGAAGTGATGGCTCCTACAGCGTTGCCTGCATTAGGCATCTTCAAAGTACATAACTTGCCTGCAATGTAAAAATATTTAACATTTCGCTTGCATAATTGTTTCATGAGATATAGAACACGCAAATACGCTTTATCACATCTGATAGCGTAGTACACTACTGAATTTATTGTCAGAGGTTGCCTAGAGTTAGGGACCGGAGCCAGAACGTCAGGTAAGCACTTACCTTGCCATTGTTTTGTTTCTGAATATTTACACTCTGAAATTATGGCATTGCCTTTCAACAATCAAGTGCTGTCTATGGTAAGATTTGGTTACAAAATTAACATAAGTGTTCCTTGACATGTGGTGACAAGCACGGACGTTTGATGAGTTCAGGTAAATTTCCATGAGTCGGCGCCACACTCCATGTAATGATATTACGCTGGTAACTATAGTTCTTAAAAAAAGCTAAGGCCTAATTTCAGCCAGAAGCGACACATGGTTCACGCTCAAGAAATATTTGAAGCGAGCTCTTCAATAGTTGCCACGAAAAGAAAAAATAATAAAAAACAATTCCGCGTGGTGGTCAAATATTTTTACTGAAAAAAGTGGGCAGACGCGCCGATCAAATCCGAGTTGGATGAAGTTCATGAGGGCTTCGCACCATTGTTGAATACGGTTTATTCCTGGATCAATGCAGTTTCAATGGCCGAATATCCTCTGAAGATGAATCAGGCTTTATATGCCCAGTTGAGATCACCACAACGGAAATCATTGCAAAAAAATTCACGATATCATTATGGAAGACTGTTGAATGAAAGTGCGCGAGATTGCTGAAACTGTACGCATCTCAACTCAACAATTGCTCAGTATCCTTCACGAAATATTGTACATAAAAAAAATGTGCGCGCTCTGTGTGCCGCAACGGCTCACTGTCGATCAAAAACGCGCTCGAAACGCCAATTTAATTCAGTGTTTCGCAGTGTTGAATCGCAATCTGAAAAATGTTTGTGTCGATCTGTCACCATGGACGAAACGTCCTTGATTACTTCACATCTGAGTAGAAACGGCAGGGAAAGCAGTGGACAGCGGGTGATGCAAGTGTACCGAAGAAGGCGAAGATTGTCTTCACCGCTGGAACGGTGTTGTCCACTGTTTTTTGGGATACCCAGGATACCTTATTGGTCGACTACTTGGAGAAGAGTAAAACGATAACAGAGGCCTATTACGATCCACTATTAGACCGCCTGGACGGAGAACAAAAAATTGATATGAAAATAGCCCAGATTGGCGCACAAAGAAGTTCTTTTTCACCAGGACAATTCGCCAGCCCACAAATGGACCGTCGCAGTGGCAAAATTGCAGAAAGTAGGCTTCGAATTCTTCTCTTATCCACCCCTATTTTCCGGACTTGGCACCGTCCGGCTTTTTGCTCTTAACAATTTTAGAAATGTGGCTCGGTGGGAAGAACTTTTTTTTCAAATGAGCACATCATCGCCGCCGTGAATGCATAATTTGCAATCTGAGAAAACCTATTTTTTGACAGAATGAAACAAAAGTCAATATTCGTTGGACTAAGTGTGCAGATCTCAATGGAAACTATGTTGAGAAATAAGATATATTTGAAAAAAGCGGTTTTTAACTTAATTTTTTTTGCCATACAAATGAAAACGGCGTGACGGCTAAAGTTGTTTACTTTAGCCTCATGCTTTCATAGCCACCGTGTCTCTTCGGTCTGTTTCTCCTGTGCTCATATTACCTGCGCTTTTCTATCCTGCAAATAGTCTCACCTGATGAGAGTCTACAATCTGCCAACTTCCGGTGATGATTGGCCAAGTTACTCGTTTTTCATTCATTCATTCATTCATTCATTCATTCATTCATTGATTTGTTGTTTTTTGTGTTTATGAACAGCTTTCGCCTATGTAATTATGCACAATTAACATACAGCAAATGGAAGGACAATTCTACAGATTGACAAGAGAAAACTTGAACGCTACAAAAGATGGGTTGAAATTGATAGATTTGTACGAGAAAACTTGAACGCTGCAAAAGATGGGTTAAAAATGTCAATCCAGGAAGCATCAAAAGTATTATACAAGGGCTGAATGCGTGTCATGGGGCAGGTTCGAAAGAAGTGATTTACATAAAATGGAAGAGAAATTCGCACAAATCTTCTCGGAAGAAGAATATTTATCGCTGAAGTTAGGTCAGGCCAATCAATGACTCTATGAAGGCATTTGAACAAAATATGAGAGCTCTGTCGCGTCGTCTGGCCCTCAAAGTAGAACAATTGTATAGTTCTAAAAGTTTTCTATATTCAAAGTAAACGCTGCGACCGACATTGCGGTCATTAAAAAATTCGTAAGAAACGTTTCTGGACATTTTAGATCGACTCTTTTTGCGTACGCCCAATAGTATTCTACACAACAGAGAAAACTCCAGCTTAGACCTAATTAATAAAAGGTATAGCTCCATAATACAGGCCAACATAAAAAAACTCACGTGTAATTCTGGATATGACACCCAACGTACGGAAAGAGGCGTTGACAATGCACATACGTATTAAATGACAGAGAAGAGTCAATATAAACTTTAAGATTACGAGTGCAATCCACCCTTTGCAATGGGGCATTGTCGAGTTGGTAAAAGAAATGAAAAAGCCTGAGCTTCTTAGCAATTGACATAACAACAGTCTTAGTTGAGTTAAGTGTCAGCTTGTTAAGACTACAGCAATCACTTCTGATTTGACATCATCCATTAGTTTTACACAGTCCTCCACAGATGCTCTTTGCCTAAATAACTTGATGTCATCGGCGTATCGCAGGATTTCTGAATGTACAACACACGAGCTAAGGTTGTTTTTTAAAACATTAAAAAGAATCGGCCCAAGAATGAACACCTGGGGAACACCAGAGGGGGTAACAAAAGGCCGGGAGAGATGACTAAGGAGACGTACAAAGTTGTGTCTATCAGACAAATAATCGATAAGCGATGTGCATAGTGTAGTACTCATACCAGTACGATTTCAGCTTTTGTGAAAGTAGCAAGTAGTCAACCAAATCAAACGCTTTAGACAGATCAAAATATACAATGTCAACCTGACCCCGCTGACACACAACAGGCGAAACGAAATTAAGAAAAGGCATCAAGTTTGATCCCACTGATCTTCCCCGCACAATACCATGTTGTGAGGGGAGGATCTTATGTTTAAAAATATCGAAATATGTTCCGAAAGTACTATTTCGTAGACCTTTGCAAATGGACGTAATAATGAAATGGGTCCATAGTATTTTGGATCATCTGTTCTTCCTTTCTTATGTATCGGTATGGTTATCGCGTTCTTCCAAATCGAAGAAAAGTGCAGGTCAATAATGAAAGGTTAAAAATATGCGTTAGAATCGGTGTGAAAATGGAAGAGCATCCTTTGACAATGAAACTCGGGATACCGTCAAATGCGACCAATAACTATAGGTTTTAGTTTTTGAGATTGCAAGTTTAATGTCAGCGTTCTTAAAGAATGAAATAATTGATAGGCAATCGCTACCACTGTCAATAACGTCAGGCACAGATAAACCATTCCGGCTGCAAGAATACACAGAAGCAAAATAGCTCGCAAAAGCATTCGATACATCTTCGGGTTCACTAATCGGAATTCCAGACGAGTCAGCGATGTTTGTTGTCGATGAAGCCGTGGCTGTACGGTTCTTGACGTACCCACAGAACTGCAATAGATCAGAATATAAACTGCGCTCTACTGTCTCATGGTGCACCCTCTTATCGCGCTGCAACAACGACTTTGCCTGCGCACGTGAATCGGAAAATTTGGCGCACCAGAACGCTGAGTTAGAAGCCCTATATTTTCTATGATAATGCAATTTGGATCTTAAAGCTGATCTCAGCTCGAAAGAATACCGGAAATACGGTGAAGATAACGAGTTGCTTGAGGACGTTTCTTAGGAACGAAGCGCTCAAGGGCAGATACGATATGTTTAGTAAACATTGCTACCGCGCAGTCTACATCAGTCATGTTGTATTTGGGTGCCCAGTTTGCGTTATCTAAATACTGAAATAAACCAAAGTAATCGCCTCTTGAAAAGGAGAAGAGTCAGGATTTGTTTCTCGCTTCACTTTCCCCACGAAAAGATAAGAGAGACAAGAAATGGAACGTGCCAAACATCGGGTAATACCAATGGGTTAAGGACACACACTGGGCTGTCGATGACAAAGTTAGAGCAAGATCTTGGACATTTCCTGCATGGTTTAGAAGACTATTCCATTGGTTAAGTCCCTGAAAGCTGACAAAATACAAAAGAATATTTGCCTTTGGTGAGGCATTACGAGTGGGCAGAGCTGAGTGTTCTGGACTCCAATTTATATCAGGAATGATAAAGTCGCCAAGTAGTAGTTTACTATGTCGGTCTACATCTAACCTATCTCCAATTATGTCTAACTGATCAGAAAGCCTAGATGCATTAAAATTAGGAGGAAAATAAAACGTACCGATTAAAAGGCTACTGTTATCACGGAGAGTTATTTCAATCCAAACGGATTCGCAGTCTGACTCAAGATCAAACCTGTGAACCGCATGCAAGTGATTTTCAACTGCAATGAGAACTCCGTCACCGAAGTTTGCAGCCAGTTTTCATAATCTCTGTCCCGGTCGAAGACTGTGTATGTTATTCGGGGTAAAGTAATCATTTGTTGCAAAGGAGCTGTTCGACCAAGTTTCGCTTTGTGAAATAATATCGAAATCACTTAAAGCGACGTTGTTAAAAAATATATTAGCTTTTGTGCTTCAACCGCGAACATTTTGGTAAAGTCGTCTGGCCCATTGCCAGACGTCCGCCACATTATTTTTGTTGAAGTCTTACTCTCATTCACAGTTATGTGGAACGAAGAATAACTATCATGTTTGGTTTTCAACTTGGTGCAGGTAAAAGGTTTCTCTTCCAGAAAGGTAGTAAGACCTTCTCCAACATCATCGCACGAGGTGTCCCGACTAACGCGGGAAACAAACGGTACCTTACGGCTTGATGGTCTAGAGACTGAGGACAGCTTACTGCTTGCAGAGGTTCCGGATGAAGGCTTCACGTGTTTCTTCCGTTTGACGAGCGTAAATCCATCATCGTCTTTCGGTGCTACATCGCCGGTCACCTGGACTGACAATGGGGAGGAAACCACAGTCACGGCAGGTTTCGACGAAGTCTTGTAGATGGTAGAACGACTACTTCCAGGCGTCGCCTTGCCGTCGTCTGTCCGAGAGGTTCTGCCAAGGGCCGACGCGAAGCTCGCTGCCTCAGGGCTGGGCACTCTGAAGCGGTGTTGTACTCGGGGGCGGCAGTACGGCTTGGGCTGTGAAACGACGTAGTAGCTCCGTATTCCGGGCCATATGAAAGTGCAGGGACGCGTTATCAGCCCTAACAGAGGCCACTTCTTTGGTTAGTGAACCAAACTTGTCGTGCGGTGCCTGAAGGAGATTGTTCACACAGCCGCACGCGCTGCAGCTACTTGAGGCGCTCGCTGTTGCTGCGTCGTCACGTTCCAAGGGGCGGTTTCAACTTTCCACCGATAACACTTACTTCGTCGGAGCCATTGCGTTTTGTGCAAGATTTGCACTTGTATGTACTGGAACCAATCTTCACGGAGCACTCATATTCGTCGCCTTCTTGATAGGAGATGTGTTCCGTGTAACCAGTAGTTCTTTGTTCCAAATGCCCTTCAGCACGGTGTATGAGCTCTAATCTTACTGGACTTCAAAATACACCTAGATAATGTAATAATAGATTTGTTTTTTAAGGCTATCTCCACGTGTTTTTTTTTGTAATTCTCGAAAAAAATAAGGACAATTCTTCATAGTAAAAGAAACTCACTTTGCTGGTATATGGCGAAATCTTAAAGTATGAAAATGTTAAATAAAAAGTTGACGTGATAGCGCAATAAAATGTATAAAAAAGTAGAAACGAAAGTTGAAAGATCAACAAAAATAGGACGCTATACGTTTTTCATAAATTGGATTTAAGCATTCTTCGTGTTCTTTTTTCTTCTTACTATGTCTTTTCTTTTATTTGTCGGTTTTGATTTGGGTTTTTTTTAGCGGAAAGGGCTTGCACGCTGGTATCGACAAAACATAAGTACACAACTAGTCATGGCAGGATAAAGGCAAGGGCTATGTAAAACGAGTTCAAACTTCGAACACTTTTACAGTGTCACCTTTGAACTGGACCGAATATATTCATTTTCCCTTAGTAGTTTTACCAAATTAAATTTGAGACACTGTGTAAGTGTCCAAATTTCAGTGTCAAGTCAACTTCACCAACACGCTCTACGGTTAGTTAGCATCATCCGTTCGCATTTCTTTTCTAAGTGAAGAAGTGGACAATTAAGTACTGCAATAAAGTGGTTCTCCTATCCCCGCGCTTTGTATACGACACCTTCCCGGATACGTCTCCAACGACGCAGTTCACACTAATACAACATTCACAGCAAAACTAGGACACATCTAGCTGCTAAAAATATTCCGTAAATTACCTCCCCCTCCCCTCTCCCCTACTTTCCTTTATTCAGCCATTGATTCCAGAACCGAAATTTTCATCGCGAATGCCACACCATACTTGGCGTGGCAGCGCATTTCCATCCCATTCCATCCCGAGTCCCCATCCGCAGTACCTTGAAGGAAAACCGACGACACTAATGGGTGATTCCTGCCGTTCTTAGATCCTTTTAGTCTCTGTATTCTTCGACCATCACTAGGTCTTATTAGGCATTGCCAGACGGGGAGGTACCTATTATCCCGACACCACCACCAGGGTCGGGGTGACAACGAAGAACAGGCTATCGGGCCGAGACGCAACGAGCGTTCACGCGTCGGTCGATGCGGTCATTTCCTTTCCACAGCTTCCGATGGGGAAGTTCTCGCTCCCCGAAGGCGCAGGTGTCGTGTTGCCGGATGAACGACGTCGTCGACAAAGAGCGTCGGCTGCGGTGGTTAACGGGCTGTAAGCGTCGCGAGGCCTAGCTTCCACCGAGGACCCGTGTTTCGTTTGTGGGCGAAGCGGAATGTGACATCGTTCGGCCAATTTTAGGGATGATTTCTTTTATTTTATTCTATTTTTTAGCAGTAATGATCCCTGAATTTATATATCCGATCCTCGGTTCGTACCAGTTAAGGTAGGGTCGTGAAGAGCGATAAAATATGATGGGTATACTGCAAACGCTGACTGCCTGCTGTAGATTCTGGTGTTGGGACAAAATTGTTTCTTGTTATAAAAAGGAAAAGAATATGCTTCGAAGGTCATATCTGCCGGCTTATAGGACTAAAGCGTCCAAGCAGACGTGAAGGGTACCCGGGCGAGGTCAAGCTCAAAAAAATCACCGGGAGAAGCCGATAGCACGCGGGTGACCCAGCGCAAGGCGGCCACTCAAAGCAGACTGCTTTCGTTCGTGAAGAAGCACGCAGAGTACGTCATCACCGGTGGTGGAGCGAGAAGGAACCGTGCTCCGTGATTGGCTGCGCCCTTGCTAGGTGTACCTACGTCAAAATACGGGTGAGTCCCTAAGAAATAGGGGCTCACCACTGCGCATGCGCCGAACCCGGAGTGCGTTTTAGGTTCTAGATTGGCCACCACCTCTAACGCAAATTTCGATAAATGCCCCTATTGGCTTAAGGCCAGGTTGCGTCGGCAACAATGACGGTGCCTTTACCGCTCGCTCCAGAACAAATTTGTTATAGTCACTGAAGAATTGAAGAATTAGCCACGTTAATCGGCAGTGATTGGTGCAGCCGGCTTTTGCTTCGCTTTATCTCTCTTCAATCCCAAAGAGTGAGCGGTGAGCTCGACACAATTTAAGATTGTCTTCTTATTCTGGCAGTTTGTTTTTGAGACTTCGTCCTGTTTATTCTTCTTGTTTCCCCTGTCTCAGGGTTGTCTTAAATCATGAACATAAACCAGATCGCCTGCGCCTTATCGCTCATTTCCAGTAATTCTACAGAATGCAGGTTTTCATGTGTCCTTTGTCCTTTTTGTCGGAACTCCGTCCATCGCTATTGGATGCCTATTAAGGCAGCTGTGTGTTGAGACTTCGTTGTGTTTGTCCTTCTTGATTCCCCTGTCTCAGGGTTGTCTTAAATCATGAACATAAACCAGACTCGCCTGCGCCTTATCGCTCATTTCAGTAATTCTACAGAACGCAGGTTTTCATGTGTCCTTTGTCCTTTTTGTCGGAACTCCGTCCATCGCTATTGGATGCCTATTAAGGCAGCTGTGTGTTGAGACTTCGTTGTGTTTGTCCTTCTTGATTCCCCTGTCTCAGGGTTGTCTTAAATCATGAACATAAACCAGATCGCCTGCGCCTTATCGCTCATTTCAGTAATTCTACAGAATGCAGGTTTTCATGTGTCCTTTGTCCTTTTTGGTCGGAACTCCGTCCATCGCTATTGGATGCCTATTAAGGCAGCTGTGCGTTGAGACTTCGCTGTGTTTGTCCTTCTTGATTCCCCTGTCTCAGGGTTGTCTTAAATCATGAACATAAACCAGATCGCCTGCGCCTTATCGCTCATTTCAGTAATTCTACAGAATGCAGGTTTTCATGTGTCCTTTGTCCTTTTTGTCGGAACTCCGTCCATCGCTATTGGATGCCTATTAGGCAGCTGTGTGTTGAGACTTCGTTATGTTTGTCCTTCTTGACCCCTGTCTCAGGGTTGTCTTAAATCATGAACATAAACCAGATCGCCTGCGCCTTATCGCTCATTTCAGTAATTCTACAGAATGCAGGTTTTCATGTGTCCTTTGTCCTTTTTTGTCGGAACTCCGTCCATCGCTATTGGATGCCTATTAAGGCAGCTGTGTGTTGAGACTTCGTTGTGTTTGTCCTTCTTGATTCCCTGTGTCTCAGGGTTGTCTTAAATCATGAACATAAACCAGCTCGTCTGTGCCTTATTACAAATTTCAGCCATTTTGATTTAGTTTAAATAATATTTGTAAACAAAAATGAAAGCCGCTTACAACTCCCTGTAACGCCGAATTAGAGCGCAGCTCTTGAGGAGCAGGGGAAGGCACGGGGGGGGGGGGGTCACGTGACCTCAGGGGAGGGGGGGGTCACGTGGCCTGGGGTCACGTGACCTCGAGGAGGGGGGGGGGGGAGTTTCCCCGCTAAATCTAGCGGGGAACATTTTCCGCTAAATTTAGCGGGGAAAATTTTCCGCTAGATTTAGCGGGAAAATTTCCCGCTAGATTTAGCGGGGAAAATTTTCCCGCTAGATTTAGCGGGGAAAAATTTTCCGCTAGATTTAGCGGAGAAAATTTTCCGCTAGATTTAGCGGGGAAAATTTTCCGCTAGATTTAGCGGGAAAATTTTCCGCTAGATTTAGCGGAGAAAATTTTCCGCTAGATTTAGGCGGGGAAAAATTTTCCGCTAGATTTAGCGGGGAAAATTTTCCTCTAGATTTAGCGGAGAAAATTTTCCGCTAGATTTAGCGGGGAAAAATTTTCCGCTAGATTTAGCGGGGAAAAATTTTCCGCCAGATTTAGCGGAGAAATTTTTCCGCTAGATTTAGCGGGGAAAATTTTTCCGCTAGATTTAGCGGGGAAAATTTTCCGCTAGGATTTAGCGGGGAAAATTTTCCGCTAAATTTAGCGGGGAAAATTACCCATCATGCACGCGCGCGGTTACGCCGACGGCCGACGGCGACGCCGCTCGAGCCGGAAACGGCGCCTAAGAGCTGCGCTCAAAAGTACTTGTTGCAGCGAGTATGTTCAACATTTCAGAGCGCAGCTCTTAGGCGCCCGTTTCGGCTTGAGCGGGTCGTCGCCGTCGCCGTCGGCGTCGCCGTCGGCGTCGGCGTAACCGCAAGGTCATCCCAAGGTCATCCCAAGGTCATCTCAAGGTCACGTGACCCCTCAAGGTCACGTGACCCCCAAGGTCACGTGACCCCCAGGCCACGTGACCCCAGGTCACGTGACCCCCACGGTCACGTGGCCCCCGAGGTCACGTGACCCCCGAGGTCACGTGGTCCCCAGGTCACGTGACCCCTGATCACGTGACCCCGAGGTCACGTGATGATAATGACGATGACGATACGGATGCCGATGACGTCATCAGTGACGTCACTGATGACGTCATCGGCATCCGCATCGTCATCGTCATCATCACTGATGACGTCATCGGCATCCGCATCGTCATCGTCATCATCATTGATGACGTCATCAGTCACGTCACGTGACCCCCTGAGTCCACGTGACCACCCCTCCCCCCCACCCGAGGTCACTTCGCCCCCCCCCCCCGTACCCTTCCCTCCTCCTCCTCAAGAGCTGCGCTCTAATTCGGCGTTACAGGGAGTTGTAAACGGCTTTCACTTTTTATAATATTTGTATTTGTTTAATATTACGCTAGCTAGCCGAATGGACGCTGCAAGCGAAAGACGCGCGCGTGACTGGCCAGTCGCGCTGCAATGCGAAAGCTCTATTTTATAAGCTTGCAGCTAACCTTGCTGCGTTTGGGTCCCCCATTTGTTAGGGGCACCCAAACCTTGATGCTACTTGCTCTAAAACTCCCAAACATTGAACTTCTGATAAAGAGACCGAACCCCGGTCTGTGTATCAGAATTCAGAGGTAGCCAGGTAGCCGCGAGAGTCTTTAAATGTTCCGGCGCACGTAAGAGAGATACGTGCCTGTATCAAAATGCCGAATAAACGATGCCTGCTCGCTCCATCCCCCGGCTGTCCAGGAAGACTGGATACACTACGACGGCGCCTACACGGCGATTGGTGGTGAGTTTGAAGCGAACACTGGCGCAGCACTTGTATCAAACACGTGATCGCGATTGGTCGTAGTGTGGTGGCGTTCAACGTCGATTACACGGGACATGTACATGTCTTTGTGGTGCTCCCTCGTCTCGGGTTAGCAAGTTGAAGTTCTGGACCATAATTTGTTTTTAGATGTTGAGCGTACAGATCAGATGGGATCTTTGCACTGAGATTTCTTTCTTTGGGTAAGCAGTCAAAAATGCACTTTGAAACTTCTCTTTGTTTGTGTAGCTTTTAATAAAATTCGCGTCTTGAATCCCAGCCTCAAATAAAGTCACCAGTGTTAAACCTGCGCAAGCTAGCCTGCACCCTTTTCTATTGTTAGTAGAAGAAGTTTCATTTTGCACGAACATCGAAGCACGGGCGTCACCATGTCGAAATGATTGAGAAGGAGCGTTCGCATGTAACAGGATAGCTTGCTGGGCTGGTTCGTTGAACGACATATTAAAAACCGCGTAAAAAGACGGACACAACATGGAAGACGGACACAAGACATACACTGACTAACAACCGACAGGTATTTACTAGAACTTCCACGCGTGTGCTTGCGCGTGCAACGGTGCGCGCGTGGAAGTTCTAGTAAATCTTGGTTGTTAGTCAGCGTATGTCCTGTGTCCGCCTTCCACTTTGTGCCCCATCTTTTTTGCGCTGTTTTTTTAATCTATAGCGTTCGCATGCTTCGGCAATCAATCTTTCACCAAGGCGGCGTGGAAGTCCGACGAAGGCTATGGTGCGCCGGACTTTCGTCATCGTCCGCAGATGCCATCTGTCGCAGTGATGTCGACCGCGCGATATCCGACTTGTTGTTTTCTATTCGTAAAGTTACCGAGTGACGGCGTGACGTGAAGACACCGGAAGATGAAAAAAGCGGTTCCGCTGCAACGGGCTGGCGATCACGATCGAGAGAAAAACATCCTTTTGTGTCATGCAAACCGGAGACCTTTTCATGCATCGATGGACTGTCCCTTGCTTAACGAATACATATTACGTCAGCGAGGAGGTTCTCACGAAGGTTTGTTTCGGCCTTTTTGGGCTTGCGTTTCTTCGTTTGGTTTTCCTCTTTTTTCCCGGTGTTGTCATATGAAGACTGCGAACGTTCGTTCGTCCAGTTGTTACATCCTACGCCCTTCCAACGAACGCCGGATATACTAATCAAAAGAAAACTAACATTGACATTTTTTATTTGGTGCAATCTAGCTTCTCTGGTGTTATACTAAACTGACAAGAAAGAGAGTGAGAGGAAGATAATAGATTCTGTTGCATTTTCCTTACTCGCTGTGAAAGGGCACCCGAAGCACTGGTTTAACAAGACCATCATTTTTTTACCGTCAGCGCCGATCGGCGCGAGCTGGAGCCTGTGGTCTCGGGAGCATACTTGGCACCGACTTTAATAGTCACTGAGGGCGTAAGAAATGCAGGGTGTGATGATTTCTGGGTACCTTATTATTACTTTCTAGCCAATAAGATTCCGGCATTAGCCCATGAGGACATCGTAGAAGCTATCCCAAACCGAGAACCATATGCGTATATAAACCACTATCCTTGTTTCTTCAGCTGTTGTGACTATAGCAACGGAGAATCGCTCCTCTAATTGTGTCCGGTATCCCTTGGCCACCTAGGCGGAGGTGGCGGCTGAGAATGACCTTACGTGCGATAGACCTTTCACACTTCTCCTGTGCCACCAGGGAGACAGTAGGTATGCACAGGGCGAACGCCTTAAGCAGCGAACACGTGAGCGGAAAAAACGGGCGCCACACGCTGATTCCCATAGCAACAGCCCAGGACGCTGTGACGTGGACCCATGCCAAGCCGTTACGTCACAGTGTGAGCGCAAGTTGCCATAGAAACCGCCGCGCGGCGCCCGTTTTAATACGAAAGCGTTAGAGGGTAACCGCAAAGAAAATAGCAGTTTTTTTTAAAGAGCCGAATTGGGACAAGCATGTCTCAAAACAATTTTTCCACGAAAAGAAATTTACAGCAATATTTATTGCCCGAGACTGATTTTAGTTTGCGGCTATTTCGTCCGTTTTAAATCGCGCGCCACAAAGTAGGTATTATACGTCACGGAGTGGCTGCTATACGTCACGGAGCGACGTCCGATAGCGACTCTTCTCTTGTGGCTGATTGACAGCTTAGATCTTGGTTGCTAAACCTTTGTGATATGTTGTAATTTTCTTTGAGCGGCATGTTTTTACGTTTAAAGAATAACCAATGTAATGAGAGTTATTATTCTTTAGCAAAAGGTTTTACACGACGGGGACTTCCGTTTGGATGCATACCATAACGAACAAAAGCTTCGCCGTACTTTCATGGCCGCCGAAGTCTCTGCTCCCGCCTTTCTCGCCTACCTCGACTTGTCGTTTCGCCGAAGTGATCACTGATTCGTGCTGACCCAGGTGTTTGAGTGAGACTTCCTGAAGTGAAGTAGTGCTTGTTTAGCGGCTGTCGCAGGTGTTAATGATA
>JAZHYW010018430.1:0-26099 GCA_037355805.1 Ixodes ricinus
CTTAGGTACCTGTCGTGGTGTCGTAATTAGTAGAGCAGCCACCACACTGCGATCTATTGAGGCTCAGCCTCTGACCGGGAGGTTTGTCCACTATCTCAAGATGGATATCCTCCGTTTTTTTTATTTTCAAGACAGGTACGCATTGTAGAAGAAATAAAGAAAAAAAATTTTTTTTTCATTTTTTATACAGTCTTTGTTTGCGGTTAACCGTATGGTCATTGTGTACTCATTTATCTCGTTTTAATTGTCGGTAAGATTTTGTGGTTAACCGTGTACGCCTTCACAGCTCGAGAGAGAGACTGTTCACTCGTACGCGAGTCTGCACTATTCTTTGTACAAGTTCCTCCTTTTTCTTCTTCTTTTTTTTTTGTCTCCTCCGTTGCGTTGTGTCTCTGCTCTTGTCCCCTCTTTGAACACTTCCGACCTGGTTCTTCTTCTTTTTTTTTTTTTTTTTTTTTAAATCTGTAAATTCGTTTTTTTTTTTTTTTTGTTGTTGTTGTTGTTGTTGTTATTAATAGTCACTCCCGCCGTTTACCCGCGCTTGGTTAAATGTCTTCAGCCTTCGAATACGGTGCCGAAATGTTTATTCTTCTCCTTATACAGTATTGTTCTAAGCGCGGGGGCACGTTCTAGGAATATTCTGAGTTGACCCTCTTCGTCAAAGTACAATTTCTTGGTTGTTAACAGTTACTCCCGCCGTTTACCCGCGCTTGGTTGAATGCCTTCAGCCTTCGAATAACCTGATGAAACGTTTCCTTTTTACCCTGTATGGAATTCTTATTTGCTGACATGATATTACCCGTTCTTGGAATATGATGTGCTCGGTGGTTTGAACATTCTTTCTTGACCCTATTCGTCAAAGTGTCGGGCGACCGTTTAGTAAATGCGCTGCAGCCGCAATGAGGTGCCGTTGTGCTGCATACACGTACGTATTGTAGGTATCTCTTTCGCCTAGCCGCGTTCTGAAAGAAGAAAACAGTCTTTTTTTTTTTATGCAAGCATAGCAAGTGACATCGAAATGTCGTGAAGTTTCGTATCGCGACCGACTTTTAGAAAAACTGAATTTCACTTGGTCAACAGGTCCTTCGATTTCAAGAGCTCGGTGTCTCTCGGAATTTTGGACAGGTTCACCTCACTGGCAAGTGAAAGCCCATGCCGGTGAACGAAAACTCCACGTACAAGAAAGGAAGGAAGGAACGAAGGCTTTCAAGCTGCAGAGCCAACGAAAACGAAACTGTGTGCCTCTCTCGGGTGTTCTTGCCTTCATGGCGGAAGCGTGTTCGCTCCTCGAGTCTTCTTCTTCTTTGTTCAACCTGAAGGACGCGTGTGCTCGACGGGACCTCGTCGCGACGGTCCAGCCACCCCGCGTTCGCTTCGCTCACGTAAACAAGCTTACGTCCCCATTCGCTAAAAACAACCATTCAACTCTTCCGTAGCATTGTCACTTGTGTATTCTGTGTATTTTACCATCAAAAGCAGAGGGCGCTGCGCAGGTAAATGCTCGAGAACCGGAGCCTCGCTTTAGTTTCGCTAGGTGGTGCCACTATTCATTTATTTGTTTTCTTTTTGATTGATTTCATTTTACATTACGGCGTCTTGTCATATAAAATAACGGGTATTAAAAAAAAAAAAAAGAAAAGAATTTAGGTGCTTTTGTGCATTTATTGGTCGCCGACCACCTGGCGGCGCGACTCATTCGCCAAATTCTGTTTACAAGCTATGACGGCGTTTTCATCTATCTACCAGTCTCCTACACTCGTTCTTTTTTTATCTTTTTTCTTTGTTTTCGCCTTTCTTTCGAGTCGTCCCTGCGGAGTGGTGGTTCTCACCTGTTACTTTAAGATTCTGGAGCGCAAGTTTATATAAAAAGTCGTTGCAGCCGCGAGTGAGTCGCCGTTGCTTGCACGCGATGTATTTTCGACGCATTTTGTCCGTCTTATTGCCCGTGTGCGTCGCCGTACGTGGTTTCTGAAAGTGTGCGCGTCTCCCTCGTGCATCCTAAACCATGCGTGCTCATCGCATGTTTAGCGTGCCTCATCGCCATCTACTTTCGACGTCTTTTTTTTTTTTTGCTTCTCTGCGCACGTCCTCCGTGGTTTCCGATGGTGAGCGCATGGTTTCGCTTTGCCGTGCCCGCTGTGCCTCTGTGGTGTTGTGGCGTGGTTCCGGTGCAAGTGCCTGTGGGTGACCGCGTGCGTGCGTGATTCCCTGCTTTCGGCCTACTCGGCGTGTAGGTCATTTCTATCGTGTGCCCTGCTGCTCAGTTCTAAGTGCTCCGTGCTGTGCTTGTGAAAGGCCTCTGGTGTGCGTGCCGTGTGCTTCGTAGCGCCCAATTAGGTTCTACTTGTGTCTCTTATTAATTCATTAATGTGTTTGTGCGTCTGTGCTCTTCGGGCAGTTTCTGTTCTTGTGCCGCCCGTCCAGTGAAAGGTGGTTTGAGTTAAGGTGCGTCTTTCCGTGCCGCTCTACGTGGTCGTGGTTTCTGTTATCGTGTCCTCGTACGCAGTGCTGTGTTCGTGAAAGGTCTTTCATTGTGATGTGTTGTGCTGTGCGTGTGTCAAAGCCTCTGGATAAAAGAAGAAAAAAAAAAAAAGTACATTACTTTTGTTTTTTTCTTTTCCTTTTTTGTGATTTAACATGTGGTAAGTATGCATGACTTACACCATCCTTTGTCTTGATTTTCTTGAATCGTGTTTTTTTTTTTTTTTTTTTTCGCTTTCTTAGCAAGCTTTTACTTTCCACCAGAGTGTCGAACCGAAAAATTTTTATTGGATTGGTTCGGTTCCGGTTCACTGCTTACGGTTCAGTTCCGGGAGCAGAAAGTTAAGTCACACACACATATTTTTTCTATTATTTTTTTTTTTATTTTTTTATTATTATCATCACTTTTTCCTTGGTAAAAGGGTGCAAAAACACAGATCTGTCATTTTGTACATTTCCATAATCGCAACATGTACCCCATGTCCTTCCCCATGCCAGGACTTGCATGTGTTCACCTTCTCTCCCAGGCACAGATGAATTGCTTGAGGTTCTCTTCAGGGTGTTGTCTTCGCACGCTGAGCTCCTCTTTTTTTTTTTTTTTTTTAAATCGATAGGCGCCAAAGTCAGCAAAATTCACGGTAAAACGAAACCACATTTTCGCTCTGCTCTCAAAAGCCGCTGGCACCACAGGAGAAAGCCGGACGGTCCCCCACTTGTGCGGCTGAGACTGACAACACTCCATTATCCAACGTCCACAATCTCTTCTTCCTCTACTTCTTGCCAGAGCTAAATCCCGGTCCGTTCGTGGCGCGGCCCTCCCCTCAAAAATAAATATATAGTCGTGAACACGTTTCACTCCCGTCTAGTTAAATGAAACATTCGACAAGTACAGACCTTCGCAAACCAAGTCCTAAACCTTCGGTGGTCCGACGTTCAAATAGGTGGACAGCCACTTGACCATCGGCGCTTGTCAAGGGACTAGGTCACTTGAAGAAGAAAACGTACATATAAAAGAAGATGATGCTGTCAAAACAAGTCGCCCTTGGTAAAAAAGAAAAAAAGGTTTTTGGAACACCGGATTTCTTACTGTTCAGGACGTGGTTTGTTATGTTCCCTATTTCTCTAGTAGAGATGCGCGCAATGATGTTCCTAATTACACATAGACATCGGAAGTAGAAATTTAAATGACATTTGGACATCGCATCGCACGAAGCTCGAAACAACGCAGATCACTGTCTCTTTAGGATAATAATGCTACACTCTCCAGATGGCGTATTTTCGAGTGTCGTCCTCCAGTGTCCACCTCGAGCCGTTATGTGAACTGGATACCGTTTAATGTACTAATGAAAACGACCGAAGATTTCGGTTCTGCTCAAGTTATATTTGGTTTTACGTGCACTTGTTTCGGGGCTCAATTTTTACCACTGCGTGGTTCATCAGTCGTGAGCGCTCTAATATTTCATTAGGGTGCCGCAATGATTGCGAGACGCCGCAGAAGTTGCGCGCTTAGTGCAACCCACGTATTGAGAAACAAATGTCATTCCTGCATGCTGCAGCGTCTGTGGGGAACCGCGCGAGGGATTGGCACCCCGAAAACGCCCTTTCTTACAGGAATGATTTCGCAAACGATGTACTTTTGCAGGATCACGCTGTCCTGCTCTGTTCCAAAGATGCGATATATATTATTTAGTTACTTAATCAGCACTAACGGACTCCATCCTCCGTTTTCGGGCTGCCGATTGGAGAGTTATAATATTTGTTCACAGTAATCATCCATTTCATTTCTTTTCCAGCCAAAAGAAAAAAAACTCGGGAAGTTTCAACAATACTGCGACAATTGGAGCGGCTGCCGACTTTCGGCTGCCCCTCAAAGGCCACTAGAGTCTTTGTTTTCGGGTATCCCTGCCGTACACACTTGTACTTCTATTCATCGTTAGACAAATAGGTTGTGAACCGCTTTGAACCGGTCAGCGTTATATTTTCTTCCGTTCTGTTCCAAGATGGCGGTTAAGTTTCGCTTCGGCTAAAAATAACTTTTCAGTTCCGGTTTTCGGTTCGCTTGGGTTTTCGGTTCCACACTCTGGTGATGTCACTACGTGCATCGCCCCCTCTGCAAGAAAACAACCTGTATAAAAATTCAAAGTTTCGAAATGCCCTCTAACTTGAACTGTGAAGGTTTCCAAATGCATTCCATTTCTTTTTTTTTCCTTTATTGAGCGCACAATTCCAGACTTGTTTCCTTCCGACCGTGCAATAAAGTGTCTTGCAAGAGGAAGAAAAACCTGTCATTTGACCTCCGTTGGGTGTGCAAAGTGTCAATGTTCCAATGTACTCGAATGTAGTCTTTTCGCCCTCCTATTTTTCGCGGTAATCATGTATATGTACGTGTATGTATATATATATATATATATATATATATATATATATATATATATATATATACTAGCTGCACACATACGAAAATAATGAAATAAATAAGTAATTCATTACAAAAAGGAATAGTGCATTTATTGGAGGAATTTTGCACGACCTGTGAAAGCCACGCATCTCTGGCTTTGCTCAATGTCGATATTCTAGCAATTTCTGAAGCTAGCTTAGGCAGATTGATTTCGCTCGCACGCAATCGTGTTGCTCAAGTCTCGGTAACACAGGCGTCGTCGGAAAGCTAGGTTTATGACGCGGTTAACCGGTAGAAACATTATATAATTTAATATTGTGCACTTTGGACGTGATTAATTGAGACTGCTTTGCGGTCACATAAGAGGGCGTTCCTCCCTAATTGAAACGAAAGAGGGCGATTAGAAATAGAGCGAAGAAATCGCGTGGAAAGAAAGAAATTCGTCTCTTATCAAGCTTGACAGAAAATCGGGCTACATCTCTAGTATTCAGTTTGAAAGCGGTGGCTGTCGCAAGTACAATAGCGTAAATTGTTAGGCTCTCGCTCAGTTCAAAGGGCAAGAACGCCAGTGTCAGAAATCGACACGGCTAACCCCTAAAAAAACACTCACATTTTAAAATAGCGGGCTTTGCACTTGCTTCCTTGTCGGTACTTTGTGGTAAACGAAGCGGGCCTTCCTTCCCAATGACACGGAAGAGGGAGATTATAAATAGAGCAAAGAATTTATTTGGAAAGAAAGGAATTCGTTTCTTATTAAGCTTGAGACAAAAGCACGCCACATGTCCAGTGTTCCGTTTGAAAGGGCTGCCGGTCGCAAGTACAGTAGGCTAAATTGTTCGGCTCTCGGCCAGTCGCAAGCGCACGAAAGGCCGTGTCGCAAGTCGGCACGGCTAACCCCTAAAAAAACACGCATATTTTAAAATGGCGTGCTTTGCACTTGATTCCTTGTCGGTACTTTGTGGGAAACGAAGCGAGCGTTCGTTCCCACTGAAACGAAAGAGGGAGATTAAACAAATAATTCGCGCGAAAAAAAAAAAAAATCGCTTCTTATCAAGCTTGCCAGTACAGCACGCGAGATTTGGAGTATTCAATTTCAAAGCGCTGCTTGTGGCAAGTACTATAGGGCAAATTGGCTCTCGCGCAGTTGAAAGCGCAAGAAAGCCGGTGCGGGAAATCGACACGGTTAACCGGCAAAAAAACACGCATATTTGAAAATTGCGGGCTTTGCACTTGATTCCTTGAGAGTGCTTAAGCGCAAACCAAGCGGGCGTTCCTTCCGAGTGAGACGAAAAAGAAATAAGAAATGGAGCAAAGAGTTCGCGCGAAAAGAAAGGAATTCCTGTCTTATCAAGTTTGCCCGAAAAGCACGCGAGTTGTCGAGTGTTCCGTTCGAAAGCGATGCTTGTCGGAGGTACACTTGCGTAAATTGTTCGGCTGTGGCCCAGTAGAAAGCGCGAACAAGTCGCTGTCGCATATCGACACGGTTAATCGCTAAAAAAACACACTCATATATGAAAATCGCGTTTTCTCCATTGATTCCTCGAGATCACTTTGTGGGAAACGAAGCGGGGGCCCTTCCGAACGAAACGAATAGGGGAGAGAATAAAGCGAGCAAAGAACAGTGGTGTACAGGAAGAAAATTGCGCATTGTAAAGCCTGGCAGAAAAAAGCCCGATACCGCGAGTATTCGTATTAAAAGCGGTGGATATCGCACGTACAATAGCGCTCATAGTTCGGCTGTGACCTAGTTCAAAGCGCATCAAACGAGGTGTCGGAAAGCTTGAGTGTTCAACACGCGGAACCGAAGAACCACTTGTATAATTCGTCTACTTGGCACCGGATTTCGCAAGAGGGGTGTGTTCGAAAGTAAACCCATGAACGTCAAGCAGGCATAGTACACGAGAGGTGTTTATTTGCGATATATACATACATACAATCATGCTAGCAGGGGAAGGTGCACTCGACAGTCGCCCTGTCGAAGGACACAGAGATCGGAAATAGACGCGTCAGTGAGCCTAGACCTTTGAAATGTCATCGTGAAAATGTGGCGTGTATGAGGAATTTCTTGATAAATTTAACTCTTGTACGATCACGAACATCGCGTGGAAACCATTCGGCATTGCCCTATTAGTACTACTACACGTATTCACTTCATGATAAGCGTTCCTTGGGCCGACGGATATGTGTGAGAGTGAGTGAGTGAGTGAATTAATGAATGAATGAATCAAACGAATGAATGAGAGACACACACTCACAAGAAGAGACAAATAAAAGTAAACGATTCATCAACAGCCACATCGATGACAATCGCCCAAGAGGACAACCGCACGCCACAAAGGAATGGAAGGAAATGCTCGGGGAAGGTTCTTCGCCATACTTATCGGTGCTATTATGTGGAGGTGGGGTCCGCCGAGCGGTCGAGTGGTGCGAGCGGCGTTTGACAACGTCGCCGACGCCTTTCGTCGCCGTCGGCACCGCTGCCTCCGCCGCATGCTCGTTACAGCAAGGTACCTGCGATCTCTGGCGTCTGCCGTTGGGGTCGGTTCTCGGGTGCACCTGTGTCTGAATAAAAGAAAACGAGTGCGAGAGGGTGTTTCGGAGCGTCCGCGCTAACCGAACCGAACGAGTGCGTTCTGACCGAAGGCCGGGGTGCGTCCTCGCGTCCTGACGGGAAAAATGAAAGCTCGGCAACGCTGCGAAGGCGTCGTCAATGAACGTTGGCGTACGACTTTCTGTTGCTACGATAGAGAGAAATTTTGCGCTTCTTGCCGCGTCGGTACCGACTTCGGTCGGAGATATTCCGGCTGCGCGCTCGAACGTGCTTTTATTTCTTCTCGATTTTTGGAAGGAAAGAAAGAAACTTCCCAAAAAGCGTTGTTGCGGCACGTTGTTGTTGGGCGCCTGACGGTGGCCCCGCGTCCGCGCGTTGGTAGGGTTTTGGACGACCCGCCACGAAAAGATTACCTGGTTGATCCTGCCAGTAGTCATATGCTTGTCTCAAAGATTAAGCCATGCATGTCTAAGTACATGCCGAAACAAGGCGAAACCGCGAATGGCTCATTAAATCAGTTATGGTTCCTTAGATCGTTTCTTCCTACTTGGATAACTGTGGCAATTCTAGAGCTAATACATGCAGTGAGCCCGAAGCCCCTCGGGGCGACGGGTGCTTTTATTAGACCAAGATCAATCGGGCTTCGGTCCGTTTTGTGTGGTGACTCTGGATAACTTTGTGCTGATCGCACGGCCACGAGCCGGCGACGTTTCTTTCAAGTGTCTGCCTTATCAACTGTCGATGGTAGGTTATGCGCCTACCATGGTTGTTACGGGTAACGGAGAATCAGGGTTCGATTCCGGAGAGGGAGCCTGAGAAACGGCTACCACATCCAAGGAAGGCAGCAGGCGCGCAAATTACCCACTCCCGGCACGGGGAGGTAGTGACGAAAAATAACAATACGGGACTCTTTTGAGGCCCCGTAATTGAAATGAGTACACTCTAAATCCTTTAACGAGGATCCATTGGAGGCAAGTCTGGTGCCAGCAGCCGCG
The DNA here is from genome assembly GCA_037355805.1 of Ixodes ricinus. NCBI lineage: Eukaryota > Metazoa > Arthropoda > Arachnida > Ixodida > Ixodidae > Ixodes > Ixodes ricinus. Next base: position 8,426 of record JAZHYW010018430.1, read on the forward strand.
GTAATTCCAGCTCCAATAGCGTATACTAAAGTTGCTGCGGTTAAAAAGCTCGTAGTTGGATCCTTCATCTGCATATTCGGATTATGTACACAGACGCACACGTATGTCCCAAATAGATGCTGTGAATTTAGGGCGCCTTTTCGGTATAACATTCCTATATTTTAATCATCGGCTTTTTAAGAGTTCAGTGAAACATGTATCGTGTCTTTTCAAATTTCGAGCACTTTAACTAAATTAGTTATGTCTCTGATTCTACCGGGCGGCTACGAAAACGATGAGTGAGGTTGATTTTAGAATTTTATTTTCAATCTTTTTTTTACAGCGAAACGTTAAAGAAAAACACATACTAGGAAATATGAAAACACATGAGCCATCAGAATGTCAAAACATGACAATTAACTCACCGTCGGAGTGCACTCTTGCCTTGAAGAAGTGTCACGTGCTTCGTTCCGTCTCTGTAATTGGCTCACGAGGGCATAGCCTTCGCCCTTTTGCTAAAAAATTGGACGACACGGAGTGGTAGCTAAAAGAGAAAGCTGAAGTCGGAAACGGTCATAAGCGCCAGCATGTTTAATTAATCATACAGAATAAAGCAATACAACCAAAAACGCAGAATTTCCTGTCACCGAAATACAAGGTGCACTGACAAATAAAATAAATATTGGCGCCATCTATCTTATTTGGTGGCAACTAAAGTCATCAACCACAACGCGACCCCGAGAAGGCGGCCACAATAGCCCATTCAGAGACTATCGGCCTTAATGCAAGTGTTCTCGGCCGTTACGCTGTATTCGGCCTCAAGCCACCGGCCCTTCCCGCTCCTCTCGGCCGAAATGCACTCTGGCAAGTAATGCGTGCGACTATCGGCCGAAACGACAGTGACCCGCCGGGCCGCCCATGACAAAAGGCTGTATGAAGGGGAGGGGGGAGAAGAGAATCCCAGCAAAATGGAAGATTTTTTGGGGGGAGGGGTTGGGCCCTATGACCCCCCCCCCCCCCCCCTGGCTACGTGCCTGCGTAGCGTATTCCTGCTGCGCGCTGCGTAGAGCCCGGCCGGACGACCTCTGCGGCGGCTTCCCTATGCCGCGCGCCAGCCAATGAAAGTTTATTCATCAATTCCTGCCACAGACTACAGGTGTTGCTTCACGGGACAGGTGAATTTAGGTGCCGTTTGTCGCAGCTCCAAAAGATGATGACGTCGGTTCGCTCCATGGGACAGTTAATGCTTTCGCATTAAAACCGGTCTTCTCAGTCGGTTCTAGTCAAACGCAACTGCGTGAACGGGCCTTTAGAGTGAACGCCGGGGGTTTTGCGTTCCAGAAGGGTTTCACCGTGCATTATCGTCCTGCCGCGTGTACGCAGGCCAATGCGGCCACCGCGGCTGCTTTGGGAGGAGGTCTTTTCCCGTTGGCTTTCGTCCAGCGGGGGATGCCTGCATGCGTGCAAGGAGATCTACGCCTCTCTTATCGTTTCCGCTTAATCACGTGGCCCTCCCCGGAGTGGCGTCAGGTCGGATAACCCGCGGCCTATCAGCGACGTGGCGTGAACCCTAGATCGCGGCTCGAGAACGACGTGTGTAGTTTCTTCTGCGAGAGTGACGCAATAGCACTCGTCTCCTTGCCGAGTCGCACTGGCGCCCGTTATTCGGAGCATACGAATGCGCGGTCGATGATAAGGTTCTTACGTGGTCTCGCGCTATCGCGGCTCTTTTCCGTCCGACGCCCGTTAAAGCTTCAGCTCCCATCTCCGCATACGCTCAATGATTGCACTACCGACCCAACTTGCGGTTGAGATAGTGAACACTGCAACTAGGTGGCGCAAGGCGCCGCCTGATTCAAAGGATTTCAACTGCAAGTTCAACCGTTCACTCACACTTTAAGACAGGCACGTATTCGGGGGGGGGGGGCATGTGGCCCGGGCCCCGGGACCCCCCCCCCCCCCCCCCCCCCCCGGAATTTTTGATTTCGCTGGGACCTCCTCTCCCCCTCCCCCTCATACAGCATTTTGTCATGGGCGCCCCCCCCCCCCCCCCCCCCGAAACAAAATCCTCGGCTACGTGCCTGCTTTAAGACATCGAGTGCGCCTGCTTAGGACTCCCAACCAGAGCTGTATATCTAGAGAGTTTGGCAATAGACCGATCTCACCAGGAGTTGCGCGACGCCACCGCTGCCGCGGTGCATTCTGGTACCTGTAGTTCTCCCCAGTTTTCCGGCCGCGTCAATGCGCATTGTACGCCCGGCGTTCGGAAATGTTTCGGGTTAGCACGAGACTTTTAGCCGGGTGTTTACTCATGGTTTTCAATGGGTGGCTTCACCTGTTGTATGCTACGGTGCTACAATAACTGCACCAGGCAAAAATGCCTCGGATTTTATGGCTTCCCGGAAGAAAGCAGCATGGCAAAGAAAGGTAAAGAGAGCCGGACAGAGCGGCAGGAAAAATAGCGTTTTTCGATTTGTTTCGCGATTTGCTTCATAATTTATATCCATCTATTCCACGTCAGCTAAAATTGTAAGATTACAGGGCACGAGGCACAGAGCGTGCCGAAGTGTTCCTTACGTTGGAATCTCTTGGAGCATTCGCTCCGTGGCGGTCTATCCGTTGGTCTATCTCCACTGCTTTGCTGAGGCCTTTTTTAATACACTTTTTGCTCGATGTATTTTGGTGGTTATAACTGTCGATGCGACGACATGTTTCAAGCACAACTGTGTTTCAAAAGATCAGGACAATCACTAAAAAAAAGAGCAGCGATTCCCGATATGCATCACTTGAAATAAAACAACTTTTTTCGGAAGCAGTCTTCATTTTTTTTTTGCATACAAAACGTGAAAACACTACATAATTTAATTTTGAAGTGCAAAACGTACCGCCAAAAATGTAACAAACGAACCTTACGTATTTTGTGGTGGTCTATTAGGCTGGCGTTACTGATCCATTCTGCATTAACACCAATCGAGACCGCAGAAAAAAGCTTCCACCGTCGGGCGACTCCTAGCGTTCGGAGCTTGCTCAAACAAAATAAAACTGAATAGAAATTAACTGTACACGAAAAGTCATCTCCACCCCTAGTTTTCAGGTATCTTGCATGGTTGCTTCTTCTTGACAGATGACAATAGACCATTCGCTATATTACCCAAGCATCAAGGAGAATGCAGGGATTGGTGTTCCACGCGCCACACGCGCACGCCTTCCCCGTATAAAATATTCGAAGTAAATAACCAAAATAAAGCGTTGACGAACGCGCGTGCAAGATACAATTTGTTTTAGGTTTTGCTTTAGAAAAGTTACTACTGCTGAGGCCAGCACGTGCGGCGCGTGGAACACCATTCCCTGCATTCTCCTTGATGCTTGGGTAATATAGCAATAGGTCTACGGCGCGTCAGGCATGGCCTTTCTGTAGATCATTTCGTCTCTGTGTGCAGGCTTATCCCCGCAGTTCATCTGTACCCTGTCGCTCAGGTTGTGAACCAGAATGACACAACTTTCAGAAAAACTATCACTCAACGAGAGTCTATTTAGCTCCTCTTACTTCATTGTTGATTAAATGTTATGCACAAGACTGAGCTCTACCAAGCTCAGTGTTTCACCAACACATTTGATGCTGTTCCGCGGTGCTACACGAAGCCGATGGTCCTTCGAATTTTTTTGTTCTTTGCAATTCGACTAGATGTTCAGTTTTCAAGTTAATTGAGACGTCCGAGTAACCGGAAAGCTCGAGTAGTGGCGTTGTTTTTTTCCTGCGGCCGCAGCAGGACCACTGCGTGAACGGCAGTGTGCTCACGCTTACGCGTTCACGAAGACGAAGAAGCAGACGACGTCGAAGCAGACGACAAAGCGATTCTAAAGCGATAAGACGGCTGGAACTGCTTTTAAGCGCTTGCTGACAAACTAAGGCATCACAAAGAATACAATCTTATGAAGTACAGACATGCAGGAGAATCCAAGCTGATACCGGGGCGTTCCAAACGATAATCTACGATGTACGCGCAGCCCTATGAAGCCGGGAATCCGGAAAGGGATGACTACAAATAGCATGGCGGCGGCACCACTTCCGGAATGCGCGCGCCTGCGCAGTTCGCTTGGTGACATCGGTCTATTCATTGGGAAGTGTTCGCCTCGAGATCGAACCGTGTCGCCACCGTGCGGCCGAAATTGGAAACTTGCGAATGCGGGGATACTCGCCGTGCGTCGTCTGCTACGGGCGCACGTTCAGAAGTGCGGACATCGACGACACAAGCCCGTTTCTGGCTGAGCTTGAACCTTTTTATTAAATGTTTGATGTTTTAATTGTCGTTTCTTCTTAGTAAAGGTTGTGTTGTATCGTTTCACATGCGTGAAGAATACAGCAAAGCGATTATTATTAAGTCGGAAGCTTCCATAATCTTAGTGTGTTGGTTCGTATACAACCGCTTGTCCCACGTATTTCTGTTTTCTCGCACGAGCAATAGCTTTCATAAAACATTAAATGCTCATTGGAGCTGTGGTTTGATTAGAAAATTAACCCGACTCATCGCTACCATTTAATAGACTAACCAACCGATAAATCCGTTCGTTGATTTTTCGCCGGTCATATTGCATGGAAAGAAGTAAAAACTACACATCTTTTACTATTTTTACTATGTCATAAATGGCACATTGCATTCCAATTTCAAACTTCTCGTTGTGACGCCTAAATATGAACACGGGAAGCCTTTTAATGTGAAGTAATTTTTCAGTTATTATTTGAACAGTATAATCACCCTCGGTGACAATCACAAGCACGTTGAAGTGGTTTACCGTGCAAGCCTGTGTCATAAAAGACAAAGACGTCAGAAATATTAGAACAGACGTCTTTTACTTTTTGCTGACTTTCTCCAGCACAAGATTCCGACTAAACGGCAAAAATAAAAATCGCATTCAGTGCATTACTGGAATAGTCTAAAGATTAATCGATGAACTGCCCAGTCCCCATGTGCGTTAGCTGAGGGCGGAGGGTGATCGGAAAGTCTCGTGAAGGTCGCTAGCCTTCTTCAGTAAAAGAGTGTCGCTGCGGCCGATGCTGTCTGTATCGTGGTGCGGGTTGTTTGCTGGAGTTGCAGAGTCTACTTTGCTTGAATAGAAGATCATTGAGCCAGAAACTTATAATATTAGCCTAATTGACGTCCGCGGCCCTCACCAAGAAGATTGAAGTGGGTGAACCCACACTACAGAGAAGATAATTTAATAACACCAACGTTGCTGCGTTACTCGGTTACACTTGTTCATTACACTCGCGGCAGATATAGTAAAACAGTTTGTTTCACTTGTTTCAGTTGTCGTGCCAACGTGCAGTTTGCGGATCGTCACCAGAAGAGGCACTCTCTCCTCATCGCAACGTAACGTAGAAATGTTCAAGCTCCGAAAAACGTACCCACACCGTGGCACAGTAAAAGGAAACATTGGCTGCAGAGGAACTCAATAGCACAGTAATTTCCAGTACAGCTTTAACTTCTCTTCATGCTAAATATTTATTTCACTGCAAAAGCTAAAAGTAAAAAAAAAATCCATCGAACCTGCGATTTCACAGCCCACAGTACCATGTTTATGTTATCCGGGTCGGAATTCATTGTTTTGTAGAACTCCCACGCTGGTAAACCAATATATATATATATAACATAAATAGAGCAGATCACCCGGAGAAAGGCATCCGTCGTGGTGATCCATGCTTCCCCAACGTCTGCCTAGAGCAGACGACGCATCCCCACGAACGGTTATTTAAATTTATGTCGTACACTGGTAACACAATCTCGATCTTCACTGAAGCACCGGACGGTACCGCACCATTTTCCGCTATAATTGTTTTTCCACCGACACTATGCGACAAAATAAACGCATGAATCTACGCCGTCTCGCGCGCGAACATGGAGAGCATATGGGGCGGCCGTGCTTCTATCTCCGCTTTGAGGATGATGATGGTAGCGCGACTGTAGCGCCACCTCTAGGTCGATCTCGATGCCAATAGGAGACACATCAAGAGGCGCTATTGGCCGAAAGCGGGCTGGGCGTGTTCCAGGGCGTCTTCACAAATTCGAATGTGGCCAACCAGAAGCCGGAAATTATACCCTGGCGGTGGTCGCGAGAAACGAACTTAATAATTGCGTCGGAGTAACTCTCGGTGACTGAAAATATGGTGCACGTGATGTTTCAATCACGGTCATCTAAAATCATGGTGGAAGAGTGCCACTAGCGGAACGATCAACATAATCCGTACGCCAGGCGCCGAGGGCCGGCAATCCGAGCGGTCACACTGTGTCCGAGCAAGACAGAGTTCGAGCGGCACTTTCGTTTCTTACATCTTTCTGCATGATCATGATCGAAACATCACGTGCACCCTATTTTCAACCACGAAGGGTTACTACATTTCACTCTTACGCGCCTATTAAAACCATATACCTGCGATTAAAACTATTTCTCTCTACCACCGCTGGGGGATTCTTTTCGGATTCTGGTTGGCCAAGAGAGCATGTCAAGCCCTCTTTCTGCGCCTGGTGCACGCCCTGGCTCTGCCCGCACCTCCCATTGACCAAACTCCTCTGCGCGTCTCTGCTCCCAACCACTGCAATCTGCGGTATGAACTCGGCGAATGACGAGGCTGAAAATATGTTTTAGACGCAAGAAAACTATCTGCGCCGTGATACTACGACGTCTGCATGGAGCGCGTCTCCGACTGCTGTGTTTAGCGTCCAATGCCGCCCATACGTCAAAAGTGGCCCCGAAGTGCCAACATATGACGTCACAGAAGCCAGAGTGTCATGCCTCTCGGATGTCGCGATCATGGCGGTCGGTCGTAGTAAACGCTGGCAAAAAGCACGAGTGAACGCCAGTGTCGCTGTCGACGCGGCGTCCCAACTTCTGACTGACGAAACTTCCATCACAGCCTCCTCTATACTGACAAAGCCTGGCAGATCGGCACGAGACGCGGCCGCCGAAATTGAAATGGTAGAGCAGCAGACAACGGATGGAGAGGAGAGCCACGTGACGGGCGCCCCGCTGCGGCGAGACGCCGAAACACACTTCTCCCGAGCGGAAATGTCCGCTCGTGTTCCTCGCGTTCCTCGCGCTACCGCTTCTTTTCTTCTCGGGTTTGACAACCATGTTTCGGGTCCTCGTCGCTGCAAAAGCTGTGCGCTCAATGCTGTACTCCCCGAGAAATGTTCGGTGCTACCAGATCCTCGCACTCCAAATCTGCGACCAGGAACTCTGTGGCTCCGTCGTCGAACTGCCAGGCTTTGTGAGTATGGAGGAGGCTATGCTTCCATGGACTGACACACTGGAGAGTGACCAGTAGCAGAACAAGCGTCTGCCACATCCACCACCGCTGCTCTGACACCTCCAGGATCGCGACCGGCGACAGCGTGACACTTCCATGACCTCGTCAGGCGGAAATCGAGGGACGGCTTTTTTGGACGCGGTAAACACACCAGTTGGAGACGCGTTCCCGGTACCATAGGGACACTAAACGAGACCAAAACCCGCGTTTCTAAAAAAAAAAATAATATATATATATATATATATATATATATATATATATATATATATATATATATATATATATATATTATATATATATATATTTGATTTTTTTTGGACACGGAGTTAGTTAATGATTGCGAACAACGAAATGATCCCAGTGAATGCGCGATCTGTGGCAGGGACAGTGAGCACGACGTTTCATTGGTTTCACTTGTTACGTACATGGAATTTTTTTTAATGTCTAGTCGCAGTTTGTGTTTTGTCGTTTGCTGGGATCCTTCTATCGTTCGCTATGACTAGTTGCCTCCGTGCTCTACAAGAATGTGAAATCACGTAATTTTTTTTTTCTTATTTTTAGAGTGCGAGGAATATATGTTGCCCGTTTATTGCCAAAGATTACACACACACACAGAGACAGATTATATAGACTCTGGAAGGGGATGCAATATAGTGTCTTTCACATTGATGGAGACTGTTTGTATAGTGTGCTCGTGTTTACGACACTGTCAAGGCTTGCTCTTCTACCTGTCACGGTGGTATTTATTTTTCTTGTTTTTTTTTCGTCCGCTTTTTCTTTCCTTTTTTTGTATTGGTGAACACATCATGGGCGTTAAAGACCCCTGGGTATTGGAGTCATAACACTTTCTAAGTTTCTCAACGAGTTACTGCGTCGCCATTCTGTGGCAGGCCACGGCCACGCCGTCCAAACGTCTGGTGTCATTTGTTTTTAATTATTACTTAGTTTCTTAGCTGGATTTGTACTTTATAGTGCGCTCGCACGGGAATTTTACTTCTCCATTTCAGAATCCAATTTACGCTTCATCCTGCACTGTAAGAAATCTGGAGCGTTATACCTCTCCGCAAAGCATTTGGGAGAGCCAATCGTTACAGTCTAAGGAGCGTGCAATCTACGGAGCGTGCAATCTGCAGGGCGTGCGCTGCGGCACTGAACGTGACCATGATCGTTATCAGAACGCAGATTGTCTCGTCATTTCTGGGCCTTGCCTAATATTTGTAAGTCTCGTCATCCTGCAGTGATTGGTTCCAATCGCTCCGCAAATCGCAGTGACTGCCTCTGTCGAACAAACAATCAACGTTGGAAATTGACACGCGCGAACCTTCCATGCACGAGACACGGGAATGCGCAGAGCTATTCGCAACTTTCACGGCCTATTCGCCCCTTTTTTTGTTCGGCCACAAACTCAGTGGCGCCATCTAGTGGGCAGCCCCGGCACACATCCGGTTCGCTGTATATTTCCTAATTGTTTTCTCGTCATTCTTTTATCGCGAGAGTGAATTGAAGTCTGACCGTGCAAAGAGTGGCCATTTCCAGAAGATAGCGCGTATATTTGATCTCGCAAATACCGAGAAACTCGCCGGCTAGTTGAGAACCGGAGGTGGTTGGGGGCTATTTTCCCACTGGCGCCACCACGTTTCAAACAAAATGGCTGTCATCTGATTGACCTGTAGTCGGTGACAGGTGCCGCGTAGTTGCTCTTCCCACAAAGACCCCCCCCCCCCCCCCCCTTTTCCACTTCAGAGCGAACGCTTGACAGGAGGCGAGTCCCTCCTCCTCTCCAGCGTTCGCTGTGCTAACGTGGAAAGGGTGGAGGGTTTTGGGGAGGAGCTTATGGACCAACACGCTGTTTACAAACAAGTCCACGTTTGTCCTCCGCGCATGCGCATTACCGACAGCAGCGCCACCTCAGTGGTGCGACATCAGAGTATAGTTGGTCTTTACGTAGGACAACAGTACGAGGTTAGGCTTGCGACGCGTAAGTATAATTCTAATTTTTTCTCAAATACGACCAACACCATGATGGTGCGCCTCTGATGCCGTCTGAATGATCCCATGATTCCATCACTCGGTATACGTTCGTCTGCGTCTGTACTTGAGGTGAAACGAAGTGTACTCGTCCCATTATTTCTCCCTCTTGTTTTCCTTTCTTCCATCTGATGAGCGTGCGTAGATCTGCAGGAAGTTGTTGCCGCTGCTATCCCGTTGAAGCGGGATCGACAGCGGCGGAAGGTGCGTTGGGCGAGGAGGCGTTTCGGGGGGAGAGAGAAATTCGATAAAAGAGTCGGAGAAGGACGGAGTTTCCGGCTTCTATTTCGGGGGCAACACGGCGTTTCTTCTTTTCGTCGAACGCGTTGGGCTGCTTGTTGTTGTTCCTCGTGTACGTTTGCGTTCTCCAAGGTCGCGGAATACCGGACTTACTTTTTTGAATAATATTTTCCCTCGTTTGCCGACTTTTTTTTTTTTTCCTTTTCCTCGGTGTTTTGCTTTGTAGCGCTGTTGAGGAAATTCTACGCAGAGATGTAGCGAATTCGCCGAGGTTCACGCGCTCGACCAGGAAATTCTGCGCAGAGGTTGGACTTGTTCAAACAAAATTAACGCGAAGTTCGACGAAAGTTCGATTGAAACGCAACTGAAGTTAGGCTTCCGTGCGCATGCGCGAAAATCGCCGACTAGAGTAACTAAGCGGCGGAGCCAGATTTTCGCCTTTCATTGGCGGAGAGAGTGTCACATGCGCCAACTTTGACTACGCGGCACTTGCGGAGAATCGGTCTTGCAGAGCGCCAGATTCGGGGCGGGACATATTTTTCGCTCTGCGTTCGCGGAATGAATCGGCGGTGAATCGGGTCTGCCGTTGATTGTATACCTTTTCTCCGCCAGGTGACTATAAGGCCTGCTTTTAAATTCCTTGCATACGCGCAATAGTGGAACTTTTTGCCGAACTTCGCGCTCAAAGCTCGAAAAAGTCGAACCTCGGGATGTTCGCTATACATTCCTATACACCCAGAGTTCTCCGTTGCTGTTGACAAGATGGCGCGACTCGTCCGTGGCGCCATCGTGTCTCTGCTATCTCCGCTGTCTCCGACGCCTTGTCAGGAACTGTGCAGGTAAACAACGACCAAAAAAGCCCGGCAGGGCCACGCGCTTGCTGTTTCCGTGCCCGCTGTTTCCGTGCCCGCGTCCTATCGACGTTTCAGCTTAGCGAGCCGTTTTCGGCTTTTGAGCTGTTTGTTTAGCCGTTATCTTTTCGGCGTCCACACGGCACAACCCGCCTGTTTATGTTTTGTGCTCGGCAACGTTCTTGTTCTGTCCGCAAAACGTTCCCTTGTCGAAGCGAAGCCGCGCGAGAACTGCGGCGTTACTGAAGGTTGGTTTCACCACAGCGCACACTCGTTGGGTGAGGAAGCCCAACTGTTGTGGGTTCGGCACGACCTTCCGCTGTAAAACGAACCGGAAAAAATCCGACGTTTGCACATAGAAAGCTCAAATTTTCACCGAGTATGCACTGAGCAGGTCAGTTCTACCGTGTGAAAGTTCAAGGCGCACGGCAATTATTTGTGGCGCCCTCTCCCTATAGGCGCAGCGAGCGGACAACAGAATGCGTCGTCTGCTCTTTGCGTTTATCGGGAGATGGCGCCACAAATAAAAAGCGTCGCTAACTCTGTCGTCTGCCGACGTGGTCAACTCTAACTTTGGCAAGTGTTCTGCTCTCATTTTTTTCTTCAGGAAGATAATTGTGCTTTGAAATTTCTCACGGTACAACTGACCCGCGCAGTGCACATTCGGTGAAAGTCCCAGCTTTCAACGTGCAGGCGCCAACTTTTCCGGCTTGTTTTACAGCGGAACATTCTAATATATTGGAGCCGCTAAATAAACTACGCTTCAAAGTAAGTATACACTCCAGCCATTCTGTTCTTTGAATCATTGTTGCCAGCGTTCGAACGCGAACCCTGGACGCTGGCGTTCTGCATTCGAACGCGGTCGAAGAGCGAGTAGCGGCAAAAGGCAGCTAGCTTTGCGTGTACCCACTAATCGTTCCAGTCAGAGCTCGGCGTTCTGACGTCCCCCCGCGCGCTCTCGTCGCCTCCTCTCCTCCATTTCTAGCCGTGTAGACGTTTGCCAGCAGCCGCGCTTCGAGAGCTAGTCTGGCCACCGTGGATGGAAAACGCCTTGTTGCATGGTTGTCAGTCTACGTTGATTTGGTGGGTTTCCGATGGACATCTCGTACATAGCGGAGATGATATTCGGATGAGGAGACGTATACAATGTTCAGAAACCAGTCTAGAAGATGCACGACGGACCGTGGAAATCGGCGTCTAGAAAGACGAGTTCTAAGTTAGTTGGGATCCATAAATCCGCGGTTAGACTTCCTTTTTAAAAAAAAATTGTAACCTTAGATTTGTGTCAAGACGAAAACGGAAGGGCTCATGGTCCGAAGTACCCCGACAGTCGTCCTGTCGCAGAAAATCCCCCATTTACATTTTGTTTGTTTGTTTTGTTATTCAAATATCAATGTCATAATTAGACCAGCTCAATAATGCACCTTGGCGAACACAATTCGGCTTACCACGTCTGCTTTGATCGCTTCTTTTTTACGTTGAAAACTTCACTTAGGATTATCACTCTTTTTCTTCTTCTTTTAACCTTGAGCATTTTGATTAGTGTGGTTGGTTGAAAACCGAGGTTCTAAAAAAAATTAAAAAATTGCCAGGTTAGAAAAAAATTAAAAAAAAAGCAATGAGCCAGCATTATAAGACTTCATCGTAGATTTACTTGTTTTCAAATATTTTGTAAAAAAATGTTTTTTTTGTTCTTTTTATTTGTGCTAAATTTTAGAAGGGATTGCGTGTCTCTCCCCTTAAAAATTGTGAATTAAAAATTTCCGGATTGTATTTTTTTACCACAAATAATTGCTATTTCAAGCATAATATAATGTCAGTCGGAGTTTCTGACTCGAAACTAAGCGACCTATTTAATACTTATTTTATATGTGAGTACTTATTATGTTTTCGAAAAATAATAAAAATCTCATAAAGTTATTTTTATGTCTTCAAAATTAAAAAAAAACGTGTTTTCTTTTATGTTTGGGAGAAAATTTACTTTAAATCGATTTTGACGAAACCGTTCTGGGTGCGAATCCGGGGAATAATCGGTTCATGATACTCAAACACAAAGAACCTATTGTAGGGTCTTCGTTTTCGCTCCATCAAGGACGCATCGACCGGCAGAGCAACAAGGGTTTGATTGTACTCGGCTTTTCGTTTGTCGAGGAAAACGGCGCTTCTGCAGATATAGCTGTTGTTTGCTGATCATCATCATCATCGTAAACTTTTATTAATCGATAAAGTGAAAGGACTCTGCGGGTCTCTGGTCGGTGCCCTTGAGTCCAGGGTTCCGGTTGGCCGCCCAGGATTCGGCGGGCCTCGCTCAACCAGTCGCTGCTGGTCATCGAGCCCTGTGCCGGAAAGGGCCGCCTCCCAGGAGGAAAAGGTGGGGGAAGAAATGGGGGTGATACCCTCACCGACGGGGTGGGGGCATTCCCAGATGGGAGGGTACAGGTTAGGGTGATTCATGCCACATCCCGGACAGGTGCCTGGGTACCGGTTGGGGAACCAGCGATGTCGTTGGTGGAGGTTAGGGAACGTAAACGCTTGAAGTTGTCGCCAGTCCGTCTGCCTCTGCTCGGGATAGCTCCCGATGCGGAGGGGGCAGGACCCGGCGGGTTGTTCGGTAGTATTCCGTTACCAGGTGGTAGGTGTTAAGTAGTGCGTCGGTTGGAGTGTGGAGGGACTGGGAGTCCGCGGGTGTGTTTGGCTCTGGGTCCCGCTGTACCCTGATCCCACCCGACAAAGTTTGCTGAACCTCACACCAGGAGTGGAAAACGGTAGCGGCGACGAAACTAACAATCGAGTGAGGTGAAGATTGCCGTATCGTTGCAGCCTTTCTACCTCGAATCCAGAGCGACGTCTTTGATTCCTCCATTTACCGACCATTCTTAGTACCAGTCAAGAACTGAGTTGGAAACGACGCTGACGTGTCCTTACTTCTGAAAACTTTTGGGTGCCTTCTTTATGCTCTCTAGTTGCGTAAATAATTTGAGTGGAAAGCATACATTCGTCAATCGCCATGTTACGGTGGCTGCAGGACACGTTGCTGCTCCTGGACGCGTGAAATGGTTCCGGACAAAATGGCCCCGGACCCCATACCCGGGCAAAATGGTCCCAAGTGTATTTTCGACACTTTAGAAGATCTTTATTGTTCTTTTGTTTTTTAGCGAATAGGCGGCCCTTTTCAAAAGCCCATCAAGCGTCATTGGCGGTCGCCATTACTAGGTGGCGCAAGCTACCACTTGTTACATAGGGTACCCTGATTAACATCCATCCATCCACCCTTGATACGAAGCGTGTGAATGGATCCGAGTCCTCGCCGAACGCTGACGTCAGCACTCGTGTCCAATAACATGTTCGGAGTATGGGAGCGAGCAATGGCGGACAGGCAGTGGGCCGCACAGTGATCTCTATTACAATAGGCTGACCGCGGATCGGAAGCCCATGGTGGCACCACCGGCGGCCATTACGCGAGTCTATGGGAGAAACACGCAGAAGTAGGAATATTGGAGCTTCTACGCGGTGCTCAAAGGCGAGTATTTTATGATGTGCTGTGATCATTATATCGGGTGTTGGGAGATCGAATCGGTATTTTTCGAGCGTTCGAACGCCCATTAAAAACTCCAACGTGCCGGAGCACCCACGGCTGAGCTGGCACGCTTGCTCTCGTCGTGGAGGAAGCAAAGAAACTTGCCGTCATTAAGAACGTCTTCGGGAAATCCCAGAAGCTGATGAATGTCGAAAAAGTTCCACGTTGACTTCCGGGGTGAGCGAATTCCGCGCAGCAAAGCCTTCGAGCTTGTCGTCTGCTAAACCCAACTCATCGAAACCGCCACCGACTCCGCGGTAACCCTGGGTAACTCTTGTCATGATTGAGCTGCACTATATTTTTCGCACAGCGGAGTCACTCCTGACCACAAAACATTTATTTATAAGAACTGTAAGGGCTGTCAGTTTTAATGTTTGTTCACAAGCTATTTGACTGGCTTCCAGAAAAACAGCCAAAAGGTTTCGGTGCCGACAACAGCTTAGGAAAGGGGGAAACGGCACTTTTCTCTCGTTTTTCCGATGGAGTCCCATGCATTTGGTGGTGTCAGTGATGGCTGCCGGTGGTGCCACTCGACCCCAGCAAGACAAGCCTCGATCGCGATCCAGCCTATACTACAATAGAGATCAGTGGGCGCGCACTTGTGAAAAGGGTCTATTGGCACTCCGAACAACGTCGAAGAGCAAATCACAAATCAAGAAGCGTTAAGATAATGAGCCATGTCAGGCCTTTCTCAAGTTGTCGGCGTTTTCGAGCCCCGTCACTGGGTTTGAGGCTAGACTCTCACCGGTGTTCCTGCTAACCCTCGCCGAGTGGCCTGTGATATTGATAGGCGCAGCCTGCGTAAACGTAATTTCAAACACTGCTGGCGGCTAAATTCTCGTCTTTTCCCGCTGTATTTTGTGTATCTTCTGTTGGGTACGCGCGGTGGGGGCGCGGTGGGGTGATCGGTGGTTGAGAGGGCTAGCGCACACCAGGTCGGAGAACGTGGAGCGAAAGCTCGCGCTGCAGAACCCAGGAATCCCCACCGCTGCCTGTTTCGATCTGGATGAGAATCGTACCGGCGTGCGGTCGTGTATCACTACTACGTGGTGCACGTTAAAGACCCCAGGCTAGCGGTTGTACTGCACTGGCTAAGTTTATCATCTACAGCTGGGAGACCCGCGGCCCGTTGAGGCAGACCAAGTATAGGCTGTATAAACATACACACAACCCAACCTTTTTTCTTCTTTTTTTTTTTTTTTTTGGGGGGGGGGGGGGGGGTTTCGCGTGTGACAAAACGAATGCAATTGAATGGTTAGTTGTCGCTTTTTTTTTCAATAAATTTTGACGGCGCCGCCCGATTAGCCGCGTGTCAGACAAAAAAAAAAGCGCTTAGCTGTCGAAAATAATTTACGACAAAAGATAGGAGAAAGGCATGCATTTTTCTCGCTCACAAATAACGTGTTTACCGATGGACAGGACACGGACATACAATTTAGCGAATGTTAACATTCAAACGATATATCGTACGTACCACACGATGCAGCGTTATCTAAAAAAAATAAAAAATTCGAGAAAGATTTTATATAACACAGTCACAGTCGAAGACAGTCATATCCTGACGATCGGGCAGAATCCAAGATGACTTCATTTTGGGGCACGTTTTGAGGAGAGTTTGCTTTTTTCACACCGACACCAACGTAAAGGAACGGACGCGACTGACTCCAACCCGAACAACTATTTTTGGCTATGACTGCGAACAGTGGCGTACCAACTTGTCTTTGAGCGGGGGGAAGCAACCCCCCCCCCCCCAGGGCCGGGGGGCGGTGCCCTTGGTATCCCTTGGGCGCCGCCGGCCTGTGTTTGCTCTGCCCAGTGGCGGATTTTTCTGGGTGGGGGTGGGGGCAAAACACATGCCTTGCCCCGCCCACTTTAACAACTGGGGGGGGGCAAGCCCTCTCTGTCCCCCCCCCCCGGTTGGTACGCAAATGACTGAGAAGGACTCTCCGCGGATTATCTCCGGGTAGGGGAGAACAGTTGTTATTGCTCGCAAAATCGCGTCGAGGGCCGTTCGACGTCCTGCCCCTCCTTCGTTTCCCGGGAATGTCGAGCAGAAACGATTGAATGGCAGGCACTTATTAGGCCAGAAGCGGACGCAGGCATTTCCAGAAAAAAAGGGGGGGGGTCAGATGTGGTTATTGTGTATTAAATGTATAGGAACCCCCCCCCCCCCCGCTCCCTTCCCCAATTTCCATGCCCTAAAGGTTTACACATACAGAAATCAAGAGAGAGGGGGGGGGAGGTCAGGACATCGGGACCCCACCGCTGAATCCGCCACTGTTACCAGCCCTATTCTCACAGTGGAAGGTAACAGAGAAAGGGTAGGCAGCATGCTGTTAGGGCTGGGGGACGGACAGGCTGAAGACCGGGTTAGGGCTATGAGGTGACGATGTTTTAATGGGACATGAGATGATGGTTGCGTTTGATGGTAGGTACCATTCCGTCTCCGCCCGCGCGTGTCCGCGGGTCCCCTTTTTATAGCCCCGGTGACGTGACGATGTTGCGTCACCGGCGGGATCCTGGTGATTGATGGTGGCTGCTGGCTTCGATGAAGATGAGGTCCAACAGCCACTCTCATTGGCCCGGAGGTTTATGTCGCCGCAGCAGCAGCTTCTCTTGATGTTGGAGAAAGAGGAAGACGAAGACCCGTTGATGTTGGTAACTTCAGCTGATGTTCGAAAGCCTTGGTTCCGGGTCTCGAGAGGGTCTCTGCCGAGTGATGGTGCTGCGGACCGTCCCTGGAGTGTGCCCTAGATGGAGCATTGGCCTCGCCGGGGCTTGGAACGTAACAATGCATCAGAAACATTAAGTGCAAATTTTCAAGAGGGGCCAGAAAACGTCGAATGCAAAACCGCAAAACATAGGTAGAGAATCGCGCTGAGCGGGCTTTCACTGTCCAAGAGAGTGTCTGAAAATTTCTAGCTGAAGATTTCTTTGACTGGATGCAGAGGTGCTGCTTCGTAGCCCCATCACTGCTCCAACAGTGAATGACTGAACCTCAGTGCAGGTCAGTGTCTCCGCTGGCTCTTCCTCACTCACCGGAGCCCTTGACGGAGTACCAGCCGTCGCGATGCTCTTGCTGAGGAACATACTGCATTCTGTAGCTGAACCGTATCAGACGCATGCGGAAGCGCTGGAAACGAGGAGGGAGCACATCCAGTGCCGACTTTCACAAGAGCGTCAGCAAAGGCTGATGATCGATCTGGAATGTCGCCGTTAGGCCCCGCAAAAAGTCGTGAAACCGCTCTGCTCCCAGGTCAAAGCCACGCTTCTTTTCCATCTAAGCGTATCGGGTTTCAGTCGGGATAAGGGACCGTGATGTGAAGGCCACAGCTCTTTCCTTCCCATCGGGTTGGACCTGAAGCAAGACTGCCCCTAATCCGTGTAAAGACGTATCCGCCTAGAGTATTGTGGGATACGACGGATTGTAGTGAGCCATGCAACAACCTGAGCACAGTAGATCCCTGACGCTTTGCAGAGCAGCTGCTTGGGAAAGGGGGAAGGGGGGAGGGGGGAACGGACCCCAGGTCCACTCCGACGTTTTTCGAAGCAGGTCTCTGAGCGGCGCCGTAGTTTGTGCCAAGTTCGGAAGAAACCTTGCCAGATGGTTCGCCATTCCAAGAATCCGACGGACGCCGGCAGGAACCTCTGGAGCCGGAAGATCTTTGATTGCCTTGACCTTTGCTGGGTCCG
>JAZHYW010018432.1:0-12933 GCA_037355805.1 Ixodes ricinus
ATTTATATTCGGATTGTCTTACTTTCAGCATTCAGTGCACATTAAACTTGCAAATTTTGAAGCCCACAATTACTTTATGCATATAAACATCTCACCGGGTGCCTTCTGTAATGATGATCTCACACACAAATAGAACGAAAAAGATATATCTTGTGAAAATCTCATATGAAAACAGCTCACCGTAAAATGCTATCAGAGATAGTTAACTGCAGAATTATAAGATACACTACTAAGTTTAACAGCATTCTGATGAGGCTCGTCTGAACTTGGGGGTGTATTCACTTTTATGCATCCAAAGCACATGTGCATGCTTGCGATAAACATTTGTGTGCAAAGCCTTTGTCAGACTGTCCAGCATTGGTTGACATAGATGTCTGCATACTTGTGAATTAAGGGTGAAAAGCATGTTCAGTGGTATCTCAATTTTCGGTTCTTTTCCTGTGTCTTTGGGGCATCGACGACACCTTCCAAAGCTTTTACGGCTGTGTTGGATAAACAGGCTTTTCTTAAGTACAAGCTTTTACAGGCACAACCCTTCTATGGTTGCGAGCAGTCACGGCAACATGGAAACTCACAAATGCCGACAATAGTGCAAAATTCCACAAAAACAATGATACAGAAACAACCATTCATACACATGACTTCAAGAAAAACGCCTGTGAATTGTATTCTCAAACAAGACTTAAATGCATAAATACACGTTTATAGCGCATAATTGTGTGTCTAAATAGCACAAGTAAAATAAAATTTCATGATGATGATGGCAAATTGCAGCAATTGGTTGCTGCATGTGAACGCGGGCGGTCCGTGTTGCTGGTGTTGCGACGTCAAGTTTCTGGGCGAAATTGCCCCATCTGAAGCGGGCCTGACGGACATGAGGGGTGTGAGGGCGGTAAGGGGCGTGAGGGCTATGAGGGCGGTGAGTGCGTGAGGGGCGGTGAGTGTGTGAGGGCGGTGAGTGGCGTGAGGGCGGTGAGTGGCGTGAGGGCCATAGGGGAGTGAGTGCGTGAAGGGATGAGTGAGTGAAGGGATGAAGGTGAGTGTGACTGTGAGGATGAGGGTGAGTGAGGGGCTGAAGGTGAGTGTAGCTGTGAGGGTGAGGGTAAGTGAGGGGCTAGGTGAGTGGCTATGAGGGTGAGGGTGAGTGAGGGCGACCAAAAGTGCCGACCTCTGGGGACACCCGGTAGGAAAACACCGAAAAGCAATCGATAACATTTGCTCTGTAGAGACTACGAAAGGGAGTGGAAACATTAATTTTGATATATATTGTCACTTAATTAAGCAGATAATGTCCGATATAGTTAGCTGAAAAATAAAAATATGCAGTCTGACCTCCAGGTCAAGTCATCCGTACCCGACCGTAACATCGGCACTTTGTCAAAATTCATGATGCTACTAATCGCCAAGCTTCATGGGCGTACCAACTGAGGGGGCAAGGGGGGCGCTTGCCCTACCAGTTCTCAGAGTGGGGGGGGGGGCAAGGCTTGTGTTTTGCCCGCCCCTGAAACAGCCGCCACTGCAGAGGGCCAACACTGGCCGGCGGCGCCCAAGGGATACCAAGGGCACCGCCTTCCGGCCCGGCGGGAATGGGGGAAGGGGGGGGTATGGTTTGTTTCCCCACTCAACAACAAGTTGGTACGCCAGTGCCAAGCTTTACTAATTTTGTTGCCAATGTACTGTCATACATCGACACGTACCTATTGCACATACGATTGTCCTTCGAAGCCAGCGGTGTTCGCAGCCTCGCCCGTTTAGCCAGGAGAGGCGAGCGCAGCCGTGTGCTGGTGTGGTCCCGCCGGCAGCGACGATTCACGCCTTGGCCGATCCTGACAACTCAGCCCGACCAGCAGGAAGAAGAATGAGCGTTGTGTTCGTTGATAACCACGATCACCAGGACTACGCACCCCACACGTCGGGCAGAAGGAAGCGACGTCGGCACTACCTCGGACTACTCGGACCGCTGGCCTCGGATGCAGCCGCCCAGCGAGACGCGGCTTATTAGCCGCTTAGTGGCGTCGTTGATGGCACGGCGATATGCGATATCACCAAGCCGAAGACGGAGCCAACGGAACGGAGGAGCCGCCGGAGCCACGAAAAAGCCGAGTTGACCGAGTATGAGCCGTATGAGCCACGAGTGCGGCCGTTCGCCGCTGCCGACAGGTGATGCGGTTTCTGATCGGATTGATGTCGCGGTCGGTTTGCTGCCGTGCCGTGCACGTTGGCTTTGCTGTGCGGTACGGCTGGTGCGGCTGTCGGGTACTTGTGATGCACATTATTCGAGACTGTCACGCTGTCACCCCAAGACGTCGCGACGTCGCCGTGAAGAGTTGACCGAGGAATTCGTGTGAGCTCAACGTCAGTTCCGTTACGACATGTATGGTATATGTAACAACACCTGTAGTAAATGAGGGACGTTTTCGTTGGAAGATGAGGGTCGCCTTTCTGCATGTTTGATTTGGTGATATCAGTGGTCCTGTGACGTAAGCGTTGGTTGGAAAGATGACGGTCGCCTACGTCATCGGACGCAAAATCATAGCAGCCACACCGAATCACACCGGCGAGCAAACTGGCTGCGAGGAGAGTCAGCCGCGGTGCCGGTATCTCCAGTTATGTAAAACGCCAAACCAAACCAGCTGCATTCGTAATGAAACGAAATTAATGTGGTATCATGCTAGAACTGTACAAGCAGCAGATAATTTTCTTGTACGTTTTTCCAATAGGGAAACAACCACAAAAATTCGAAAGTAATTTGTAACTTGAGTAGAAGTTACTGAAAAAAGTAATTAATGTAAACTACCAATTACCGAACTAAGATTGTAATTGAAAGTTACTTAACTACTCAGAAAAGTAGTTAAACTACAGTAACTTGAGTAGAGTAGTTGAACTACTTACAAGTCTGCACGAAACAGAAAGGGAACAAAATGCGTGGTATTGAAATTTTAAAATAAAAGCGGACACTATTATATATTCTTTACGACGAAACCTCTCTGCCTTTTTACTGTGGTGCATCCGCGGTGCCAAACCACATCAGCCATATCCACGTCGCCTTTGGATAAGAGCCTATCTCACGAGCACAAAGTTCATAAACAGTAAACAACCCCCGAATATTTGTGTTGCTGTTAAAGAATGTTTGGATGCACATTAGGTTATTAGGTAGCATAATTTGCGATCTAACAAAAATTGCTAAACTTCATAATGCTTTGAGCCATGCGCCAACTATCCTGTTTTAAACGAAACAAAAGAAAGATCAGACTGCGCCTGCGCCTGTCGCGGTTCCTGCTATCTGCTGAAGAACAAGGCGTCGGTTGTGAGCGTCGACTTGGTCGGCGTCATCGTTCCACATAGAGCGCTATCCTTGATAGAATTGTCGCCGTGTGTCGCGACGATAAGACAGCACGTCCCAGAAGGGAAGATCCGTCTACTCGTGGAGCGATGTTATGGCAGCACCTTCAAGACAGCAGAAGCGCTCGTGCCGTTGTGTTTGATTATTTCGAGTACAGTGGTTCTCTTTCAGCATTTGAGTCCTCGAATATCGCCGGATTTCTTATTTTTGCCTATTCCGTGCGTATTCTCAAGTTTTTGGTATTACGGGTGCATACTGTATTTAACGGCGTGAATGAAGGATGCGAATTTCGACGCGTTTTCGTCACCCGAGAAATGTGATTAGTGTTAGCATTCCTGAACGGTCGCCACGTCTATGAGATCACGAAATCATATTTGCACGTTGCTATAACGCCGCTAAGATTAAATGACCTTTAGCAACCTCAGATATGAGGTGTGGTGATATTTTACTATCGGTAAAGTCGTGATTGTCCAAGACGGCGTGCTGTATATTTCTCTTTTATTTTTTTCATCCACACTGCTCTACGATCCTAACGTGACAAAATAATAAGTAATAAAGCTTGAACCTATAGAAACCTCCACCCATCGTCTGCTAGGGCATTGAGTGCCAACTCGCCACTTTTATATGTATCGCGTAAACAGCTGACGGCGGCGGAGAGGCGGCTTTTTAGCTGGTGTCCTGCTGCGCTTGTTGCAGTGGTTGCAGGACTGTGTACGCACGGCGAAGAACGGTTGTTCCGGTCACAACGGACGCAGTCGTAGCTAACACGTTCGTTGCGAGTGCCAGAACTACAGAGTGGGTAATCCGGAGCTTGAACATAAACGACTGCAGTTTCACCGCTTGCCACTTGAGAAACCCCGTCGAAGCACTTGGTGTGGGCTCATTAGTTTGAGGAACCCCAGGCATAAGGTCATCCGTGTATGTTGCCAACATTCCATACATTGGAATCGCCACTTCTTGTCGTGCGATTGCGACGAGGGACTCGAGTCTTCGTCGAAGAATCACCGCACTTTCCATCGGGCGTACCAGCGTATGAAACCAGTCCCATGCTGTCCCTGTTTTGCGGTGAGTTGGAGAGGAAGAAAAACCCACTAATTCATTAATGTTTCATGCATAAGTTAATAAACCGAAACGAAAATGGATGTCTGTTTGGTGTTCTGTGAGCATTGAAGGTTTAATGTATAAGTTATTGGCAAAAAAATGAAAAGTCATTTCAAGGTCTCTTTAAGTTCAAATGCAGCCGACGCTACGCGTTATTGGGACAAATAAAACTGCATCAAAATACGTACTCAATGGGCTCTTACTGTTTACGATTCTTCGGCGATGATGAAGCACGTATACAAAAACATGACGAAAATCCCGATGGTGCGCTTTTGATGTCTCATAGGTCACATAAGCTTCTATACTCCGTTTCAATTCAAATATGAGCCTGGCAAACACTACAAGAGCGAGGTCCGGGTTTTCGGGAATCTGCCACGCACGCGCGCTCGTGAAGTGCAAAATAAAAAGGATTAGGGTATGTGCATGTTTATACAGCCTAGAACTTGGTCTGCCTCAACGGCCGACGAGCCTCCCACACTCTTAGAAAAAAGGGTCAGTATAGTCCCCCCTAAAGGGAGGAACGCGCTTGACACATATGTTCCTTCAGAAAGGGAGAAACTCTCGTCCCTAAAGCAGGGGAGCAAACGTTCCTCCGTCGCCTGCATCTCATTATGGCGGCCGCGAATCGAGCAAATCGAGCTCAATAAGGCTTAACGAGAACACGAAGTCTATTGTACGGAGCGAGAGGAGCAGCAAATAAAAACGTAACACGAGCTTTCCGCGAACTGTATTTATTTCCGAAGCCGGCTTCCCCCTGCAGGTAAAGAAACTTACGTTTCGAAAGCATGCAGTAACTCAGTCGTCTCATCGTCAGCACTGCGATGTTAAACGGCGACAACCGGCACCCAGTTAACGTTCGCGCACTCTGTCTTACCTTTGCTATTCCTCGAGCCACAATTCCTTCGTCAACCGTTGCGTCAACCGCACATCACGAAGGAGTGGTAAACCATTCGCCCGCAAAACCAAAAGCCGCTCTCAAAAAATGCAAGTCCGAAGCAGCCTGTTGGCTCGTTTCAGCACGGTAAGACGAAATTATGGCGTAGCCGCGTAGCATAAAAGGAGGTTAAATCGCTTGCCACCAAATGGCAGGGTCAAGCAGATTGATCGCAAGTACCTAGGCTAGGTGGCGCTAGTTACCGCCAGTTCATGTTCTACAAAAAGATTTCATTTCCTGACGCCACCATTGCGCTTTGGGACCCTCTATTTCACACAGGCAGACACATTACGCGTTCTACGGTACAAGCGTCAGCTGAACATACATAGAGCGCATACAGATACATACAAACATCAATAGAACAGTATACAAACGACAATGTAACAGCACACTCAACCCGATCACTACTCCCGAGCTCTGCGTTTCCGTCTTTTATACTGGTCGTTTTGAACGTACGGAATCTTTCCGTGACTCCTTAAGCAATAAAAAATATTCCCAGCACGTTGATTTTATTCTAGCAATGTCATACATCTGAGAGTATTTTTAATGGCTCAGGGGATGAATCTCTTATTAAAAAGAAAACGCTCGATCATGCCGTAATTATTTGAAAGCCAATAAATCCAGCCGCTCCAACGCGGTTCCAAGCCTGGGTTTGTTTCCCCGCACGGATTTCCTAGGCAGTATTTCTATTGTATTGTTTGTTTTTCTATTTGTGCTGTTCGCGCACGGCTGCAATTGCAGTCTTGAATTAATCTGTGTAGAGCGCATATTCACTCAGCTGGAGGTGATGCTTCACGGGCAGAGAGATCGCTTTTCGATCAACTTGAATGCAGTCAAAGCCGCGACTTGCGGCAGGTGTTAAGTGTACGGAGCTACCCCGTGGCGAGCTCGAAAACGTCTAGCGCTCATCCCAGCGCGCCACTTGGAGGGCAGTTTCTCCAGGAATCGTAGTATATTTAAACTGAAAAATAAAGGATAGCTTTTTTTATTTTACCGTTTTTATGCTAAAATTTCATTGTAAATATAGTACTTTCCGTCATTATTTCGTACTGTTCAGTTTTTTTCACCAGAGCCCAATCGCTCTCGGGTACCGACAGTCACATTGGCCACTGTACGATAGGAGCTTACCGTTCAGACCAGCGTTCCAACATGATTATCCGCACGTCGATCGACTGCACCTAATTTCTCAAGTGGTCTTAAACTCTTTAATGTAAAGGGGAATGTCAACCTGCGACACCCTGCCCCTTCCGATCACGGCCCGACCAGCGGCATCAATGCCCGACAGTTTACGTCATCTCATCTTGTTGTTACACCAATGATACGCGAACACACGGTCACGTCGGCGATAATTCCAGTCTTCTGTTCACTACGCACAGCACTGCCATAACGATGTTGCTGCTATGTTGCTGACACGCAGAAATACAGAACCACGTTGAACGCCGGTTGGCACTCGGCACGGGAAAACAGAACCGAACTCAGCACGGAAGGCACCCAGGCAGCCGGCAGGAAAACCTGCCTGCCTTGGACACAGTTCCTGCAATTTCCATAACGTCGAAAACGTCGATACACTGCCTCGTGGTTCCGCTACTGTAGTTACGCTACAGTGGCCTAGAAGCCGCGTACATCCCGCAATCCAGAGACGGCCATCTTACCCAGTGTACGTAGCGCTGCTGGCATTGCTCTGGACTTCGCTGTTTCTAGCGGCTTTATTTGTTCGTTTGAAAAAATTAATGGTAAAAACGTCAATGCAACCGAAATGTTCTGCACGTCTGGACTAGAAGACGGAATTAACGGCGGCCTTCGCTGCCGCTGAAGCTCATTCAACTCAACAACATTTATTTAACAACGTGCGCGACGTGCTCGAAAAACGAAACCGAAAGAAGATGCCTCCCTTCTTCTCGAGTCCGCTTGGGGGCGCGTCAGTAGAAGGGAGGAAGACGCGCCGTTGTTACCTTTTACCTCCATTTTTTCTTGAGTGCAGGGTCAGGGCCCGGCAGCCAAGGTGGCCGAGGCAGCCGAGTTACGAAATGTGGCCGAAGAGGCCGAGGCCGGAAGCCCACCGCTATCGCAGCTGATCGCAGCCGCCCAGTGTACGTAGCAGTGTCGGCATCGTTTCGAAGCTTAGCGGTTTATGACGGATGTGTCTAAACTTCTTTCTTTGTGAATGTCAAAAACGCCGCGGCAAAAGAAACGACTGAAGGACCGACCTCGTCGTCTTGGCCCCTGCGTAAACGGCTTAGATCCAATTTGGGTGCCCAAATCTTGTTTATCAAACAGCGCGCTGATGAAGCTTGTAGCAATGATATTTGTATAGTTTTGCTTGGCGTCGGTGGATAATAAGGACTTTAATTTTCCTCCCATATGTGGGTTTGTTCATGTCGGTTTTGGTAAATAAAAAAATTAAAAAAATTTACGAAAAAACAAACAAAAAAAACACCGCATTTTTAAGGAATCGAACCTTCGACCACTTGTTCAGTCGTGCGATGTTCTACCCCTGCGTCAACTCAACAGGGAGGAACTGGACCTCCTGCTTTCATCCAAACTTAGAGAGAATAGTTGTTTATTTACAGTCACGAAGAGGTCAACATCCAAACTTCTGTTCCTCCCTTCTCTGGGCAACTTGACCACAACAAGGAGGAACAGTCGCCGTTGCTACCTTTCTCCTACTTTTTTCTTAGAGTGCAGATGTAGATGAGAAATGTAGCCAGTGCAGTACAACCGCTAGGCTAAGGTCTTTAACGTGCCTCATAGAGTAGTTATACACGACCGCACGGTGGGACGATGCTCTTCCAGATCGAAAACGGCAGCGCGAGTTGTCACTCCACGTTCTCAGAGCAAGTGTGCCCTAAAGACACTTCATGTTTCAAAGGTAGCGCAAGGTGCGCCAATGGACGAGACACGTGCAACGTGCAGCCTTTGGGAAGATGATGGCTGCACAGCGCATCACTGGGCTACACTTCAGACACCATGTTCTTCCCAAAAGTGGCGCGCGGCACGTGCCTCGACCATGTGCACAACAATGAATAGCGCCACTTTTTCCATGATAGAGGGGCTTTAGTGTGCCCTAGCCCACTCAGCCGCCGATCCCCCCTCGTGCAGTGCAAACGCTCCCTGTGATGTGTCACATGCTCCCACATGTAGCTTCGACATCGCTTGCTCCCAAATTGAATCGGAGAACAGCGTGGGCCGCCTCAGACTCTGTACCAAGGTCTAAAATATATACGAGTGAGGTCACTCTACACGGCGGAAGTGGAAGGCGATCGACCGCATAAGGTAAAAAAAGCAGGCGCCCGAGTATTCTCATACGACAGCACCTCAGCAGTCCAAACAAGAAACTTGGAAAAAAAAGGAAAAGTATCGTCCCCGGGGCACTAGAGCACGCGCTCATGACGGATGGACTGTCTGCTCGGATCCTGACGGATGCTGGCTTGAACACCAAACCAGCTTTTCGCAGCTTCAACGCGTTCATAAAACGTATTGCCGCCGTTAAAACACGACACTACAAAAACTATTGCAAGCATGGCGACCCGACTGGTGCCCCATGCGCGGAAGCACGTCCAGCTTGCGTGTGAACATAGCTTTGGCCAGCTTGCAAGTACACGGGCTTGTCCGCCCGAAGAGAGAGATGACGGCGGATAGTCGCCTCGAATGAAATCGACTAGAGACGATCGCAGTGGAGCGACTGCCTGCCGCAGTGTTTCCGCTAGTGTGCCTCAAGCCCGTGCGATTGCAAGCTTACGATATATAACTTGCACGCACCACTTGCACATAATACACGTATGCGGCACCAGTCGGTACGCCATGTTTTCAATGGATTCCTTAAGTGTGATATCACCGCTCCAGACAAATCATTGCAGGGGCTTTGTTATGGAACTGGAGTTTGTCCTAAAAAAAGTTCGGTCTGATGTTGGATGTGGAATTAAAACTTCGAAAACAATTGATAAATACAGCCTAGAATTCACACTGACCACGACAGAAGTTTGCCAGAATCGGCTGTTTCTGAAATATTTGCGATGACAACCTCCGTTCCTCTAGACGTCTAGAAATGACTGTTGCAGACGACAAACGAGCGGTGAACTCACTCGGAATGATTAAAGTGTGCCGTCTGCCACAGTTTGAATTGTTTACGCATCATACGGTTTTGATTTTTTACTTACTTGGAACATGGCAGATTTAAGAAAACTAATTGTGTTTATAAAAACGAATTGTATTGGCGTGCTTTGCGGGATACTGTCTGACGAAAATAATCACACGCATGAAGATATGCGATAAATGCAGCGAAAAAAAACCATCAGTTTCGAATTGTTAAACTCCGCCTCTTTTTTTTGTTTATTTTTCCACTGTGACCTCAAACTTTTGATTTTTTTTTTAATTAATCCGAATAGACAGCAAATTTACTGGCGAGTGTTTTTCCGATTCTTTCAGATTTCTCCGAAAACACTGCAAATCAGGACTCTTAAGTCGTCAATCGCTCGAGCTCGTCGTTGGGAGGATGTTCCATTCGTTGTTGCCATTTTCTGCCGACAAAATGAGGGTAAAAGATTTCACGCTTCAAGCGGTCCTTCGGTTGAAGTTAGCAAATGCAGGCAGACAAAAAGCTACCGAAGCGCCAAAGTATCGTTACTGTCTTACCACTTATTTCTGTTCGAAATAGGAGAGGTGAGTTGATCTGGCGATTGCAAATATTCTGCAGAGATGCATTTAAAATGTTTACTTATTTTAGATGCTCAAAAAACATACGTTAGTTCGTCGATTTTTTTTTCGGCATTTGCTTTTTATATAAAATTTTGGAGGGTGATTTGTATCGTAATAAAAGAAACCTTGCCAAATTTTATTGAGTGAAGCTAAAATAGGAGAATCTTTTTGGTAATAGGCGTTCAAATTTTCGATTTTGAAGTTGTGAAAGTCTCGCGGTGAAGATTCTTTGTACAAGCCCAACCAACACACTCTTCATTCAATATTTTACTTAAATAGAGGCGAATGTGTTAGACAAGAACCCGCACACCCTTTATTGTGGTGTTCCTGAATTGCGCTCTCTTGGCTGCGTTGAGCCCTTAGTCGCCGATAACTGTTGGGAGGTGGAGAAGATGTCACCGCAAAACGGGAGGCGGAGAAAAGCTCATCAGAGAATGTCACCCGTGAAAAGCTCACCCAAAGCCGACAAATATAAAGAAAAGCTTGTATTACAAAATATTTTGCTAAATAATTAAAATATTTTACGATTTTTGCGTGTCGTATATTTGCAGAACCAAGTATCCTCGTTCAGCCTCAAAAGAATAGCTTACTTTCTTAGCAAAATGGGGAAGAGGAAGTCGAATCCACAATTTCGCCGAATGCGAACAATAAAAAAAGTGGGACACTTCTTTTTTTAGCTTTTATGTGGAGACAGGACATTTTTTGAAGTTGAGTTCTGCGAACAACAAAAATGTGATCTTCTTCTCTGCTCCCGACGACTACATACCTCGCAAAATATATCAATTCCGTCTTAGGCCACATTACCGAAGAAAGTCATTGGTTCCCTACAAAACAAAAAAAAATATCTTTATAATTTTGATGCAAAGAACGATCACTATTTACAAAAACGAGAAAACGATCTGGCGAGAAACCATGTTCGATAAAACGATGATCTATGAAATGGCTTCGATGAAATTAGGTTAAATTATATGGAGCGGTGCGATTAAATTACTTTGATAGAACGGGGTATAATAAAATATGAAGATCTGCGATGAAATATTGATAGATCGGTTCGCAGAGGTGAGATTTTCTACGCGAATATCAAAAGTCTGGCGAGCCTTCTCCGCATGCGCCGGTTTGTCGGTGAGCTCTTTCTCCGCCGAAGTACAGCGGACCACTTTCAAGGAGCTCACCGGAGAAAAGCTCACCGAAGAAAAGCTCACCGGAGAAAAGCTAAGGAGCTCACCGAGAGAAAGCTCACTCAAAGAAATGTTCACTGCAAAATTGATAGGATGTGGCGATAAACCCATCCATCACTTGATACTATCAACCTTTTTAAAATGTAGTACTTGGCGGCTCTTCACTTGGGGTCTCTATCGGGAACACAAACGGAGATATATACAAAATTCGTGTATTACAGACACCATTAGTTATGACGAAGCAGAAGTCAATAGCTCTGCAGGATGGGAACAATTAACAAAGCGATAGACACGTCTTTTTGCGATGAAGATATTACCTCAATTTTGAGTTCTATGAACAGTTACGAAGTGACCTCGTCGATGTACCCGACGATCACAGACAGCTCCCCAAATTTTGTCAGGACCGTATCAGCCCCAAAGTCATAGGATAATGAAAAACAACAACAACAAGGAAATACTGAAAAACAATATAGCTATTCTCCATATACCAGAAGAATGCCATTTTCCGCACTATCGAGAATAGTCGGAAAGTTTCCACTGTGTTCATCAAGAGGCCGGTGGAGCTTCCTCCGAATTGGTCGGCCTTGGCAGTCAGCGTTTCCTCTATTAAGCGTTTTTTTCGAGATTCGTGAGTTTGGCATCGGCCTGCACCTTTTTCTTTTATACCGGAACCGCAAACAATAGCACGTGCCTGCAAGGCGATACCGGTTTTCGGCCAACATATTTCTCACTAACAAGGAATCTTAGGTTCTGTTGGGCACTGGGAGGTGAACCGCACATGCTACCCGACATTTCACAGAACGCCATTTCATTATATGCGTCATAGGTTTCTGCCAATAAAATGTGAAAATTTATGCTTTCTTTGGAAATATTGAATCTTGCAAATAATGAAGTCATTTCTCATTGTCCTCTCGAACAACAGACTTTTGGATGGCACCACGGAGGACACGATTGGAGTTCTGCTCAGCTTAATGGATTCGGGTTTCCACCACCTCCCTCAACAGTTTTTCTTTCTCCATTTTTTGTTTAAAAATACCGGCCAATCCTTGCAATTGGACGTTTCTGTACTGGATGACCGCTTTTTCGATGAAACGGCGTTCGATGAAATGTCCTAACACCATACGTGTTTCCAGCATTTTTTTTAGTATTGCTTTGCTTGACGACAACTCCGCCGCAGCTTTGTAACTCCCCCCTCTCTTTTTCTCCTGGAGAAAAACCGACAAAACACAAAAATGGGGCAGACTTCTCGGAATGCCATACATTGACGCCTTCCCTAGCCACAAGCCAATGCATTCCCACTAATTCTTTTGAGAGTGGCGTTATCCCCAGCGAAAAGATGGAGCCGGCCCGAAACAAGCCAGAAACCAAAACTGAGATACTTTCCCTGAAATTCGGACTATAGCCGTCGGGGCATCGATCTCATGTTTTTAAACTAGAATCCGTCATATTATGCGTGAAAACATCCAGAAAATGGCCGCTGTAAATGGCTCACAGCTTTATTGATACTCAAACATTCAACTTTATATCAGTTTCGATTGACATCGAATTGGCTTATTTATAAAAAAAAACTATTTACCTTTGATCTTAGTAAAAAAATATAATTGCTTGACCCAAAAAGCGCGCAGCGGCACTTGAATCGCCTACTTTGTGACAAAGCGTTTACTTATTTGGGTGTTTGCGAT